>PVJS01008215.1:0-42740 GCA_004027185.1 Glis glis | reverse complement strand
AGGGACATTCCACCTCCAGGCTACACCCCCAGACCTTTTTACTTTTTATTTTGAAATAGGATCTTGCTAAGATGCTAATGGTCTCACTAAGTTGCTGAGGCTGGCCTCAAACCTGCAATCCTCCTGTTTCAGCCTCCCAAGTACTGGGATTATAGGCATGTGCCACCACACCCAGCTCTTGTCCCAAATCTCTATGGGTGAATAAGAGCTTTAAAGAAAAATGCAGTAACTCTGAGAAGACATTCAGGGAATCTCAGCTTAGCTTGGGGAAGAAAATGGAGCTACAAGATGAAAGCGTGGTACACCATAGGGAAGTGACCCCGAGGATTTTAGGCAGATGGAGAAAGGATAAGCAAGGGCCCTGGGGTGAGAAGGAGTATGGCAATGGTCCCAGGACAGTGAAGGAGGGCTGGTGTCCTTAGAGGAATATTCACAAGCCTGACTTTGGAGAAACTCTTAACCTCTAATGCCTGGCGGATTTTAAACAAGGAGGAGAGGAGGCAAGCATTTTCATGATTAAAACTGGGAATGTTAAGGCTGGCTTTCTGCTGTTTAGACAGTGGATTGGACAGGGCACTACGCAGTTAGAGAGAAGGATGTTCTGGCTGCCTCAGGCAAAGATGAAAGAACTTGCTAGCTATGGAAATACAGAGAAATGAATGAACTAGGAAGAATTTAAGAGTAGAATGGATAGGATGGTGGGAGGCCAGAAAAGAACGTTCAGAGGTTGTGGAGGTGGGGGTTATGGAAGAAGACTGAGAGGCGAAACCAGAGGGGAAGACAGGGTGAGCGCTCAGAGTATCTTACATGTCTTTCTAAGACAGTTGAACTTTATCCTGTAGGCAACTGGGAGCCATTGAAAGGGTTGGAGCCTGGGCGTGATTTGCATATTGGAAAGGTCACTCTGACAGGGTATGGAGGATAGAGAGGGACAGAGTGGAATTAGGAGGTCCTGCTGGGGGAGTGTGGTAGTTGTCTAAGTGCGGAATGATGAGTGTCTGAATCAAGACAGTGGTATAGGAGATAGAAGTAGCAGAAAGCAGGGATGTTGAGAAGAGGGGTCGCAGTGCCTGGGACAGTGGATTGAACATGGTGGTGATACCATGCGGTGTGATGGGGAGTTGGTAGAAGTGGGTTTAAGGAGGAATAGGTTAATCCATTCAAAAAATTATGTGAAAGACACTGTGCTAGGCCCTAGGAACATGTATTAAATAAGAAAGATGTTGCTTGTCCTTCTGAGATTCATAGTCTAGTGCAGGAGACAGGAATTAAGTAAGCAAATGTGTTTATTATTCATGAAATAAAAATAAGTTCTATGAAAGAGAGCAATATGTATGTCATAAAAGATGACAAATGAGCAAGTAAGTGGCCCATTTTCGGCGGGTAACTAGAGAAAGCTCTTGGAGGAGGAGGCATTTAAGTTAATATCTGAGGAATAACCAGGGAAGGGACATTCCAGGTCCAGGCAGAACAATCCAAAGCTGGAAGGTGCTTGGCTTGTTTGAGAAACAGGACAAGGGGCATGAGCAAGGGCATGGGGAGTGGCATACGAGGTAGGCAAGGATTAGAGTTCTCTAGACTGTGTGGATCACAGCACAGCATTTGGAGAGGTAGCAAGTTATTATGTTTAGTTGCAAAATACGCAGCTTAGTATCTCTTGTCTTGAACCTGACCAGCTTCGCTGATTAATTTTATTGGACAATCATCAGCTGGAACTTGAGTTTGAGGTCCCTGATAAAAGATAATGAAGTCGTGTGTGGTCGTGCACACCTATAATCCCAGTACTGGGCAGTCTGAGACTGGAGCATTATAGGTTCGAGACCAGCCTCAGCAACTTAGTGAGACCCTCAGCAGTTTAGCAAGGCCCTGTTTCAAAATAAAAAATAAAATAGGGCTGGGGGTCTAGTTCAGAGGTAGAATACCCCTGGCTTAATCTCTAATACTAAAAATTTAAAAAATAAAAAAGATAAGGAGCATTATAAATACTATCTCAAGTAGATCCTGACAAACTCATTTGTAAGAAAATCTGATTTTAGAAGCTGAGAATTTAGTAGGGCGGAGTCACCAGAAATCTGGGAGATGAGCAGGGGTTGTGGGGATAGAAGCTGTGCCCGAGGACCTGAGGCACTGGTGTTTGAGAAGCACCAGTTGTAGCTGGGTACGATAACGGCTCACCTATGTCCGTTAGTGTGACCCTTGTGAGGGGGAAGGCTGAGTCATGGACTCTGGGCTGGGTATGAATAAAGAGAAAGAGTAAAATAGGTATTTTCATGCCAGCAATTTGCTTTGGTAAGCAGACATGAAGGTATAGGTTGGGATACCAGATTTATTTATTTATGGATAGCACTGGGGATTGAACCCACAGGTACTCTACCTCTGAGCTATACCCCTAGTTCTTCTTAGATTTTTTTTTTGTCTCACTAGATATTGCTGAAAGCCTGTCTACCTTGTTAAGCCTGTCCATGAACCTATGATCCTCCTGTCTCAGCCTCCCAAGTACTGGGGTTACAGGAATTCTCCACCATGCCTGGCCATTGTCAAGCTTTTACGTTTTACCCTTGTGTAGTCCTTGGATATGGCTGCCCTGGGGAGCAGGGGACCCTGGCAAGGTGGCTTGCTGCAGCTGAGGCAGACCTTGAAGGAGCTGACAGCCGGAAGTTCTCCACTCATTGCATTCTGTGCAGCTGGACTGCAAATCTTCTCATAAAGATGGATTGGGGTGGAGTGCCTTTGTGTCTGCAGGAAGCATCAAAGAAGGGGATAATTCAAGACTTCATAGAAGAACCTGGGAAGCTCTCTGAGCAATTTCTTCATTCATAAAACGTGGGACTGTGCAAACCATATTTATATAAGTAAATGAAAAATCTCTGGCTGGGACTTGTCCTGGTTAGAGAAGCAATAGGTTTAGATTACTGAAATCACCTTGCAGCAGTCAGTGCTGTAAAATGTAAAAATGGGCCCGATTGCAAAGTCTAGTAATGAATGCTCCCAGATCCCTATCCAGAGACCACAAAGCACCCTCCGCCTGCAGTCAAAGAGTATTGCTAAGCCAGGACAGGGGTTTTAAGCCTCTTGGTATTCTTTTGTTGTTGTTGTTGTTTTGGCTCTGGGGATTGAACCCAGGGGCATTCTATCTCTTAGACACACCCCCAACCCTATTTTATTTTTTTAATTTTGAAACAGGATTTAAGTTGTTGAGGGCCTCACTAAGTTGCTGAGACTGATCTTGAACCTGCAATTCTTCTGTCTCAGCCTCCCAAGTTCTGGGATTACCAACATGTTCTACCATGCCCCACAGCTTTTTGATATTCTCCATGGATACATGGAGGAAATGGAGAAGAGACGAAGAATTCAAGCTTTGCTTTTGTAGGTGGGTGAAATGCTTGGAGGAAAATAATTGCTATGGCGTGGCTATGACTCGAGTGTGTCCTCCAAAGATTTCATGTCCTGGCAGCATGGACCCAGAGCGGCAATATTGAAAGTGATGAAGCCCTGAATAGGTGGATCCTAGTTGAACGTGATTAGGTCATTGGGAGCATGCCCTCAGAGACATTAATATTCTTGTGGGAACCTGCTTAATTCCCATGAGAGGGGGTTGTTATAAACAGAGCAAACCTCCAGGCACGGTGGCACACACCTGTAATCCCAGTACGTGGGAGGCTGAGATAGGAGGATTGAAGGTTCGAGGCCAGCCTTAGCAACATAGACCCTCAGCAACCTAGAAAGATGCTGTTTCAAAAATAAAAAAGTCTGGGGGTGTAACTGAGAGTTAGAATGCTTCTGGGTTCAATCCCCAGTACAAAAACAAACAAACAAGCCGGGTGTGGTGGTGCATGCTTGTAATCCCAGTACTTTGGGAGGCGGAGACAGGAGGATCCGGGTTCGCGGCCAGCCTCAGCTCTCTCTCTCTCTCTCTCTCTGTCCCTGTATCTCTCTCTCTCTCTCTACCTAGTGAGGCCCTCCGCAACTTCATGAGATCCGGTTTCAAAATAAAGTATAAAAAAAAATAGGGCCGGGGGTGTAGCGCGGAGGTAGAACACCCCTGGGTTCAATCCCTGGTACCGCAAAAACAAACAAACAAACATACAAACATCCAAAAACAGTAAGAAGAGCAAGCCTGGCTCCTCCCTAGTCTCTCACTTCCTGTCTCACCATATGACCCCTCTCTCTCTCCCATTTGCTCTCACCATGATGCAGTCCACCATGCTGTGATGTACCCAGCAAGCCCTCACCAAAGGCCAAACTGATGGGTCCACTCAGTCTTGGACTTTCTGCCTCCACCATGTGAGCTAAACAAATCTCTTTTTCTTTATATATTATCCAGACAGGTATTTTGTTATAGCAACAGAAAAGGGACTAAGACAATGACTTAGCAGTCAGCTTTGGCAACTCTAAGTTCTGCAGTAAGCAACAGGGTCTCACGGTTAACAAAGGTTTACAGTGTATTGTTCTACATAGCTAAAAGTCAGCTTTTCCAGCCTGGAGCAGAGCCTTATTATGACTGGTGTCCCATGAACCATGAATCCCATCTTCCACTTTTTGTTCTTTTCTTTTTGCCCTTTTATAATTTCTCCTCACAGACCTTTCTGTGTGCATAGGCAAAGTCTATACAGGGAGAAGTTACTGAGAACATGCAAACATATTCATGAAAAGTCAACATCACACTTCCCATGAACTCAATACAGTTCAGGTCTGTGATTGGATTGGTTTTGCTACAACTTCAGCCCCTTCTTTTCTGGGTTTTTTTTTTTTTGGTACTGGGGATTGAACCCAGGGGCATTGTACCTCGGAGCTACACCCCCAGCCCTATTTTATTTTTTATTTTGAAACAGGGTTTTGCTAAATTTCTGACGCTGGCCTCGAACCTGCTATCTTTCTGTCTCAGCCTCCCAAGTGCTGGGGTTACCAGCATGCACCACTGTGCTTGGCTTCTCAGCCCCTCTTGATTTTGCCCACATGGATGTCTGGCCTAAGAATAGAGGTGGTAAAATGAGCTGTGATGGGATTGTGTGGGCATGCTTCTGTTGTTGTCAGGAGAGAATGATCACTGGGGATATGGGTGTTACACAATGGGAAACATTTTTAGAGGGATCGCTATTGATATTTCTTGAAAAATGGATGGGTAGAAGATGGTCTCCAGAAGTGTTGGACACTTTCAGACTCTTGTTAAAATAATCTATTTTGTTTTTCTTTTCTCCTCACATCCTTCAAGCATGGGGCATGAGATTGCAATTATTTCTCCTCTACTGCTATTGCAGAAGAATGATTGATATGAGTGACATCTGAACAATGATTTTTATTTAAATTTTTCCTTTGTAAACATATTAAGAGAACTTGTGAGCAGACTTTTAAAGTTTAAGATAACTAACTTTTTCAAGTTTAAGAATATTGAGTAGTTAGAGACAACACAAACGTAAAAGCAAAGAAACAATGCCAGCAGCACAAGCAAGATAACCAAATAGTTTCTTTGGATATTACTGCTGCTGTCTGATTATTTGTGTTGTGTGAATATTCGGTATTTGTCCATTATTTTGTAAAGAGAAAAATAAGGGACAATTAGTAAATAATAGTTGTCTGCAAATGAGCACAAGGGCATGAAGATGTCCAAAAGAAACAACCTTTTAGAAAATGCTCAAATGCAATGTTTCTAAAGTTGATAGATACATCTATGTATGCCACAGAAGGAGGATAACATGAAAAACCCATCTAGGTATTGAAGTATCTCTCAATTACAATCTAGAATCTTCTGTTTAGACCTAAAAAGGACCTAGAAGACTTTTGGGTGGAAGTGAAGGGAGTGGACCTGGTTTCTTGTTCAGTTGAAGGACATAGCGTGAAATTCACATTACCTCCCTGGTCTCCCCCATTCACAAAACGGGGGATTGGGTAGTAGGAGCATAGACTCCTTCTAGAGCTGTCACTTGTGATTCAATGGGGCAGGGTGAGTCTTTGAAGATGTCTTAAAGAGAGACCAACATGGAGTGGAGAGAGAGAGAGAGAGACAGAAAGAGAGAAAGAGAGAGAGACAGAGAGAGAGACAGAGAGACAGAGACAGAGAGAGAGACAGAGAGAGAGGGCTCTGAACTTGGTTAGAATCTTACCTCACTTTCCCATGAACTGAGTAACTAGTTAGCCTAGTGGGTCCTTTATCCCCTCATATTTAAAATGGAGACAATCACAACTACTTGAGAGAGTTGCCCATGAAATGCTACATATAAAGCAATTGGCACAGTGCCTGAAACCTAACAGTCACTTGATGAACAGTAGCCAAGCCAAAAAGAGCATGAGATGCACAATTTCTTCACTGTTCTTAAAACTCCACCAAATAACATAGTATGATCTCTCTCGCTTTCTCTCTCTCTCTCTCTCTCTCTCTCTCTCTCTCTGCCCTCTCTCATTCTTGTGCTTTCATACTTTCTCCTCTTCTATTTTAAAAGCCTGGCTTTCATGTGTTCTATTTCTTCTCATGTGATAAATTATCTCTGTGGAAGCCAAAAATCATATATGTTGGCTAATATGGTCATCTTTCTCAGACATTATTGCAAGTTTAAACAGATTTGATAAGAATGAAGGTAGGCAAACAATGGATAGGTAAAATTAGATAAGAAGATCACTGGAAAGTAACAGTACACAAAGAGATAGGAAATCCCAGATGCCTGCATATCTAGTGATAGGAATTGGAAGGCAAAATTATTCTCCCCTTTCTTCTTTGAAGCACATGGCACAGGTGATCCCTTATTCTGCCTTTGTATTGTGTAGTCTTCTTTCAATGCAACAGAGATAAGCTGAGGACAGGAAAGCAAAGGGTGCATTTCTGGAAGTTACAGAAAGTGAAGGGACCAAGTCAAGATAATTGAATTCAGAACACTCCCATTGGAACAACTGAGGTCCCCTACCACAGTTTCAGACCGACAGTATGTTCATCTTTGTATTAAAGGTACAGAAAGGTTTAGGACAATTCCTACTGTCTCTGGCCCAGAAGCTAAGATGTGGGCTCCTTTGACCCTTTTCTGCAACACTCCATTGTTTTGGCCTAAATTCTGAAGATGGATTTCTGAATATGTTCCCTAATCAGTACTCCAATTCCCTTATGATATGCCTGATGCCAGATCTACTTAACTATTGCCTGATTCTCTGCCTGTTTCTTTAAAACCTCCTTCTCTGAGAATCTGCACAATTCTGTTTATACTTTAGGCCGTAGAACAATATCCTTGTATCATGGATCTATCTTCCAGGTCTGCTGAGATGTTTCCAGCTAATTTCAATTATGCACAACAACCTAGATCTTTGTCACTTTTCTTCTTCCATAGATTTGACCTTCTTTTTTGGTTCATGCCAATCTGAGCAAAGCCTGAATTTATTAAACTCTTTTTTTAATACATAGTAAATTGTTGGCTATGTCCATTTGCAAAGGAAGGTTCTTCGATGTTCCAGAGAGACAGCATGTTGTGATGGAGATGGCATGGGACTAGAAAGTCTAGGTTTCAATCCCAACATCAATATTTATGAAGAGTATGAGTCATTCTCATTATTATTATTATTGTTATTGTTATTACTATTATTATTAGTGTGTGTGTTTGTGTATGTATATGTGGTACTGGGGTTTGAACTCAGGGTCATAATACCTCCAAGTCACACCCCCAAACCCCTAGCCCATTTTACTTCTTGTCTTGAAACAGGTCTCCCTAGGGTGCCAAGGACCTCCCTAAGTTGCTTAGGCTGGCCTGAAGCCTGCAATCCTCCTGTCTCAGTGTCCCAAGTACAGGCATGTACCACTACGCACAGATCCTTCTCTTTAAAGTAAATGCATTCGAGCTTCACTCTATCCTTATGTGCACTATTTATTAATAATTTTATTTTTCTGGTTTACTATTTCCTCATTGATGGCCATCAAAGCTGAGCATTTTTAAATATTTCTTTTAAAATAGCATTACCTATTAAATTACTTTTCTGTTCAAACTTTTTCTCTTGCCTATTGGGTCCAAAATTGTGATTTAGATCAGCTTCTCCTGAAGCAGTAATTGTACCTGGTGTTTAAAGCAATTCTATATGAAGCCTATTTCAAGTTTTGAAACCTTACAATCAGAATGCATTCTCATGGAGTTTAAGTCAACACTACAAACGTATTTCCCTCCCTATGAAACTTTGTTTATGTTGGGGAGGGGAATATAACATATATGGAAGTTGTTTTTATTTTTTCTTTGTTAAATGGAAAAATTTGTCACCAACCTGAAAAGCATGACCCTAACCTCTCACTCACACCAGGTTAAACAATTTCAGGACTTTCCATAACAAGTTTGGCTCATGTATCACACCATGTCAAGGTCCTGAGGTCTACTGATCACTTTCTTTTACATCATCATCAATCATTTTATGTTTTAAATGCATTCTCTGATGAAATAAGTGATTACTTGGCTCAATATTTCTTTTGACTTATATAAACATTTCATTACGGGCTCTTATTTTGCGGGGTTGGCAATTTAGTTTGTGTGTTTGTGTGTGGGATGATTTTTGGCATAGATTGATTAAGGGATAATTCAATACTTTGTATGAAGAATATATAAGAAAGTACGTAGGAGTTCAAGTCCCATTTTTTTGTCCTTTGCCAGTTGTGTGACTTGGGGCGAGTAGATGAATCTTCTGATCAATTTTTTCCATCCGTAATTTAGGGATATTGATATTCACCTCATGGATTTCTTGTTAGGATGGAATAAATGATTGCATACAAAACACCTGGCACAATGTCTAACACATGTTCAATAAATGCAGTACTTTTTGATTCCCCTCCTCTTTCTCTTGAGCCAACACATTTTGAGTGCATGACTTTCACTGGTCTATTCAAATTTTGTTGCTCCAAAATCCATTTGAGAAGAGGTTGCTGCTTTCAAAGCAGGTAGAAGGCTCATCAGATCTTGGAATTAGGGTCATTCCTGCAGAAGTGTAGGGGTACTTATAGGAAGAACATTTTGTTGATTAATCTGATGCCTTCTAGATAATTAACCAAATATAATGTGCACATTGTTTTTTATCATACCATTCATTCATGTAACCATTAAACCTGAAAACAGACTATAGTTCATAGGAGGATAGACTATATTCTAAAACCACATTTTCTTATCTTGAAACTGCTACCCATATTTAAAAACAATTGGCCGGGCATGGTGGTGCACACCTGTAATCCCAGTACTTGGGAGGCTAAGACAGCAGAATCGCAGGCTCAAGGTCGGCCTCAGCAACTTAGCAAGACCCTCTGCAACCTAGTGAGACCCTATTTCAAAATAAAAATAAATTAATAAATAGGGCCAAGGGTGTAGCTTGGAGGCAGAATGCCCCTGGGTTCAATCCAAAAACCAACCAATCAAACAAACAAATAAAAAAAATTTGTTTTTAAGTAATTTTTTAATACAAGTACCAGTTTTGTTTCATTCATATATAGATCTTTGCTAGGTCTCATGGCTATGTACATGTTAAGAGGGAAATAGCAGTACTGTACATTGGTTAGGGTGTTCTTAAAACTATTTGCACTTGAGTGCAAGTCTTGTTCAATCACTCTTTGACTCAGCATCTCTGTTGCCTAGGTGTTCAACACAATTTTGTGTATTGATAAAGAAATGTTTCTTAAAAGAAGGCTCAATACTTGTCTCTGGGGTTTTTCTCCAAGTCACGGACTCTCATTCTGAATACGTTGGTGATATGCACAGGCAATAATAAGTATATCCATCTGCTGCCTTGCTTCCCTGCACTCCTGAATCGAGAGGTGTTTCAGTGGATGCAAACAAGCAACACAACAACAATTGAGTCTTAAGGTCAGTAAAACATAGTAATGATCAATAAAAGTGTGTTGAATTAATGAAAGATTGACGATGCTTCCACTACAAAGTCTGCATCTCAGATTCCCCATAGGGTACCAGAATTGAGGCATTGATTGAATTCATTTACAGCACACCAAGTGCCATGTACCTCAATGATGGAAGGTCTTAATAATACCCAGGATTGTGCTTCTTTGAACATCTTGAATGGACTTCAGCCTCCTCTGATGTAGTACCCAGCCGCCACAGGAAACTGTTCTAATAACAGTATCTTCTGGCTCTGGGTTGCCTTCAGTGAAAGTCAGTGGTTTTCAGTGGCTTCAGTGGTTGCCTTCAATGAAAATCTTGGCCTCTGGTCGTGGGTGGTACGTGCTGTAATCCCAGTACTTGGGAGGCTGAGACAGGAGGACCATAGAGGTTCTAGGCCAGCCTCAGAAATTTAGCAAGACACTCAGAAACTTAGTAAGACCCTGTTTCAAATAAAAAGAAAAGAAATAAAGAAGAGAAAAAAAAAGAAGAAAATCTTGGCCTCTGGGAAAGGCAAGAGAGAACAACAAAATATTTAATTGGGTTTAATATCTAATCTTCAGAATGAAAAGCTAAAGTTCTTTGGAGTCCAAGGAAGACATGTACCAGTTAACCTGGCCTTCCATGGAGGACTTCCCTGACATAGGAAAATGCCCTGCAGAAGACATCAAGTGAGGGATGCAAATGTCCCCTTGCTTTGGAGGTTGGAGGACTCTAATTGACTTCTCCAGTACAACAGGCAACACATCAATAAGCAACAAAGAAAACTCCCTCAGATTTGTTTCATGCATGTAATGATAGCACAGGTGGGCACAGCACCAAGAACATGATCTCTCAGGATATTTATTTCGAATGGACGAACAGTGTCATTTAATAAGGCACCTAGTTTATATTAATTATACCTTGCCACACCTGCAGTGCCAGGAGTGATCAGGATTGTCACAGTTCACTCAGGCGGGCTTATGCAAGGCAGCATGGGATTTTAGCAGTGAAAAGGCAGGGGGCCCATCATTGAAGCTGATTTCTACTGAAGAAATGAATCAAGGACCGATGTCCAGGGGATATGGTCACATTGGGCTCTACCTAAGGTAAGGGCTACCAGTAATAATAATGAAAACAAGACTGTCCATTGTTTGAGTCAGCTTTTTGTCATGGTGATCAAAATTCCTGGCATGAACAATTTAGAGAAGGAAAGGTTTCTTTGGATTCATAGTTTCTGAGGTTCAGTCCATGGTTAGTCAACTCCAAGGAAAAAAACATTGGCATGGCATGGCATGACAGAGGAAGGCTGCTCTCAGCTCATGGTGGCTGGAAGCAGAGAGGGAAACAGGAAATGGCCAGGGACAGATACAGTCTTCAAGGCCGCACCCCCAGTGACCCACCTGCTCCAGCCATTCCCCACCTCTGAACCTTCCTGCATTGGGAACCATTCTTTCTTTTTTAAAATGTGCTTTTATTGGTGCATTGTAGTCTCACATCACAATGAATATTAATTTGATATTAACATACCTGCACACAGCTCTTAGTGTCCCCCCACCCGCCAATATGGAGTACCGAGAATGATTTTGGTATATTGTCATATGTACACATTGTTTTGATAGTAATTCCATAGATATACTTCTTTCTTGCCCTTCCCCTTCCCTTAGACCACTTCCCTGCTCCACTGAGGGTTGTCCACTATCATCTGGAGTCCCTTTTGTGTCCCCACTACTCCCTAGGTTGTGCATATTAATGAAAACATATGATCCTTCTCTTTTTTGTGATTGGCTAATCTCATTTAACATAATGTTCTCCAGGTCCTTCCATTATCTTGTAAATGGTGTTATTTTGTTCTTTATTGCTGAGTAGAATTCCATTGTGTGTATTTCCCATAATTTTGTAATCCATTCATCTGTTGATGGAGACCTAGGCTGGTAATCCAATCAAGAAGTGGGCAACTGAAATGAATAGACACTTCACGAAAGAAGAGGTACAAATGGCCAATAGATACATGAAAAAATGTTCAACATCATTAGCAATCAGGGAGATGCAAATCAAAACTACTCTAAGATTTCATCTGACCCCAATTAGAATGGCAATCATTAAGAAGTCAAACAACAACAAATGTTGGCGAGGATGTGGGGAAATAAGGACTCTTCTACACTGTTGGTGGGACTGCAAACTAGTTCAACCACTGTGGAGATCAGTGTGGAGATTCCTCAGGGAACCATTCTTTCAACACAGGAGCTCTTGGAGGATCTTCCAAACCCAGACCACCACGACACCCACTATCTGCCAAGCACTATGCTAATTGCCATACATGTGTTAACTCGCCATGTGTGTGTATGTGGTGTGTGTGTGTGTGTTACTGAGGATTGAACACGGGGGTGCTACCTCTGAGCTACACCCTCATCCCTATTTTATTTTTAAAATTTGAAACAGGGTCTCACTAAGTAGCTGAGGCTGGTCTCAAACCTGCAATTCTCCCGTCTCAGCCTCCCAAGTACTGGGATTACAGGCATGTGCCACTGCGCCCAGCTTTGTTAACTCACTCTTCACAGAAAATCTTTGTTGTGGGAAATGGCTGAAGATCACACCCAGCTCTCTCAAAACCAATCAGCCGATGATAGAGCTATTCTATACAACAATGGGTTTTTGATCCACTTAAAAAATGTAAAACCAATAAAACAGCTGCACTAAAGGACACTATTCCGAGGACAAAACATTTCTTTGTAATTTATTAAACTTAACTATTTTCAGTTTTTTTCAAACTCTATCCTAGACCTGTTCACCTGGGTCTATATTTGATATCGTGAGGTCCATATTCTGATTTTTCTTCCCAACTTACATCATATTGAAAGCATGCATTCTTGTTTTCAATAAAAATTTTTGACCAAAAATCCAAAACCACTTCCTAGTGGTAAATATTGAGTTAGTTTCTAATTCTTGTTGTAGATAAAATCATTTATATTTGTTTCTAGACTCTAATCCTGGGGAGGGGGATATTCATGAAAGCTTAATTCTAATGGCAAGTCCTGAGAAGTCTGACCTTCCTTCCCATGCCCACCATAGCCCGGAAGCCCCTCTTCCCAAGCAATCCAACCCTAACAAAGAAGGGCCCCAAAGGGAGGGTTTGGAAAGTTATGTTGAACTTTAGACTTCAACATGGGGACCATCAGGAGACTTGTTCTGGTCTTGCCTGAGAAGAGAATACCTATTATTAATTCAAATATTTCCTTCTCAAGCTTTTGGTTGTTTTCTTAATTATTATTGAGCATTTTCACCAAGAACGTTGAATCATGAAATTCCAAGTCACACAGTTCACTGAATCTCTAATTATAAATAAATGATTTTAGCTCGTGCCCCTCCTGGAGCTCTGGTTTTATAGATTTGTCAGCAGCATCGTCCATCCCTGGCCCCTCTGTTTCCTATTCCTGAAGGTACCACTGGATTTAACACTTCCGGAAAGGTCACTGGCCTCCAAGGGGACAAGCCAACTTATTCTTTGTCCTTGGAAATCCCATCCTAGGACCTCGTAAAAAGTCTGGGTAGAAAGGAACTTTCTAGCAGCCTAATTGAAATCTCTCCTGGGATTGTCTCCATTGAAAAACAAATACTAGTCAGGCATAGTGCCACATGCCTGTAATCCCAATACTTGGGAGGCTGAGACAGGAGGATCTCAGGTTCGAGGTCAGCCTCAGTAATTTAGCAAATTTGATTCATCCCAGCTATAGAGGTAAAATGAATCATATGAATAGAATTGAGTATTAGGATACATATTGGATGGGTATAATTAGGTGGGTAGTAGAAGCTGTTGACTCACAAATCTGGGGACTATACCTCAGTATTTGCAAAGGCAAATATGTCTCTTTCGATCACTGCCCAGGTATGTTGTGTTTATGATTAAAAAAACTCTCAGTGGAGCGAGGGAAGTGGTACAAGGGAAGGGGAAGGGCAAGAAAGAAGTGAATCAGTGGAATTACTATCATAAACAATATGTACGTGTGAGAATATACCAACATCATTCTCAGTACTTCATACGGGTAGGGGGAGGCGGGGGGGGACACTAAGAGCTTTGTGCATGTATGTTAACATCAAACAGATATTCATTGTGATGTGAGACTCCAATGCACCAATAAAAGCACATTAAAAATATGTCAGTGTGTGTGTGTATGTGTGTGTGTGTGTGTGTGTGTGTGTGTGTGTCTACTTTAAGACATTCTTATGTTTATTAATGCATGTGGGTACTTATAAGTTGGCTAGATTGGGGACGACTGAATCTTTTATGATAGAAATTGGCATTCCCAGAAGCAAAAAGTAGATGTGAGTAAAGTACAGAAGCAAGCAGCCAAGATCACACTTGGAAACTGGTCATCAGCTGTGAGCCACGTGCTGGGAATCATGGCTTTGGATTCTGCGATCCGGAAACCAAACTTGAGTCAAGAGGTGAGCTGCTGGAAAATCGAATGATTTCAAGCCAGACGTGGGTGCCAAATTGTTTAGGGGTCAAATCAGAGAAGGGAAAAGGCAGGCAGGAGGGTGTTTTGCCTAGTGTCAGATCCCCCTCTCATTGCAGGCTGATGGAGCATGGTTCCTCCCCCAGTAGATCTGACAGTGGCCTAGAGCTACCAGCCACTTACTACAAGAACAAAGGCTGTCTTCGTCTTCAAAAGCACTGCGCTTCATCTTACAGTCCTACGCAGGTCTAAGTTGCAGATGCGCTACTTGGTCATGGTTCCTGCATGTACCTCTTGGTCATTTAGTGGCAGCACCCACCCACCCATGAACACAAATATGGATCAAACTGCCAGGGATTAGCAGCATTACCAGCTGCTTTGTTCAGCTAGGACGATGTCTGTTACAGACATTCCAGTTGGTAATGAGTTCAGTGCTTTGGCTAATTGTGAAACTGTCTAGTTCACATTACATTTAACCTCTTTCCCATGGTATTTTGGGTTTTTGACTTAACGTTGAGCTTGAATAGCAAAATTTCCCAGGTCTGAAACCTGGCTCTACTTAGAGCGACACACAGATGCACCTGCAATTTGGATGGCACTGCGTTGGAACCGAAGACAGAGAAAGGGTGGGACAAATTGATGTCATGTACATATGTGAAATTATCAGTGCCAATCTCAATATCATGTATGGGGAAGGGGAGGGAGCCGGGGGGGAGCTCACCAAGTGCTGTGTGCATGCATGTCCCTATCACTCTGAACTACATTATGATGTGAGACTACAATGCACCAATAAAAGTATATTAAATTCAATAAGATATGGAAAGAGAAGAAATGATGCTAAGGTTCACACATGGAAGAAACAGAGCCTACTCATATTTTAAAAAAGTATTTAAAATATTTCTAAGCCTGGGCATTTATTTGAGCACATGTGAGGTATTTCCTAGAGATTTACCATGAGAAATCGGTCCTGAAGCGGACAGGGTTCTGAAATGCTTTCTATCATACCTTATGTAACACAGGGAGAAATATATTATTCCCCTGAATTGGGGGTGAGACAAGAGATGGATTTGTACAGTGACTAACTGCTGAAATACTTTGAGCATCGCTGTCTTCCCCCCTCTCTGAAGAACAGGAAATAATAAATCAGAAGAATGGAGATTTGCTTCCATTTCAAGGTGCCAATAGCCAAGCGAGTCGGCTGGCTCCGAGCCCAAGCCTTTACGTGCGGGAGGTGGAGCCCGAGGGAGAGGCCTCCCGAGCTGCATGTAGTAGCAAGGGCTGGGGAGTCTGGTGATACAAAATAAAATAGGATATTTCTCATTGAAGTCACTTGTTTCATGGAAGTCAGTGGACGAGTGAGAAAAGCAGAACAGTAAAGTTTCCCATCTCCGGGCCCATTAGATGAATCCCCCTTGAAATCAAAAACCATGTTTTCTAGATTACCTGGGTATCTGGGGAAACATCTCTTGCATTAGTCTGAATATTACCCACGGCAGTCAGTTGTGGTAGGAAGGACATTTGGGAAGGACCCACTGGGGTGTTCTCTGGTATGAAATTCCAACAGCTTTTGCATTCCAACAGTTTGCAAGTGAAATTCCATATTTCCTCCACTAAAAATCCATCTCCTACCTTCACCCCCCAACCCCCACCTGCAACCCCTCGCAGGGTTTGTCATTGTATTCTGAGCAATCACACTTGCCCCTCTGAAGACCAACCCCATCTTCTGAGCACTAGAGAAGGAAGAGGCTGTTAAAAACAAAAGGAAAAGTAGGTACGCAGCTCTAATTGGTGAAATATGCTTACCAAGCTGTCGGAGGTTCGGCAGGAAGAAATCTTTCTGTGTCTAGAAACCAGGGTCCACCCTGTCCCCAGGGAACTATCATCCCACCCGGTCCCATTCCAGGGGCCAAATATTTGTGGGGGCAGGGGTGTGAGCAGAATTATGTAAGTAGATAAGGCAATCATCCTTTCTCTGGAGACAGGCAAGTATGGTGTGGTCCTACACTGCACATCTTGGTTTTATTGATTGCCAATCTCCGGTGATTATAAGCCAGGGCTCTGTGGTTCAAGATGCAGGTCTCCGCCATCCTTGGGTCCTTTCATGGAGCCATTTACTCAAGTGCACATCATTTTTCTTGGAGTTCATAAAAGCCTTTTCCTCAATCAGGATGTATGAAGTCCTGACTCCCACTTGCCTGTTCAGCTGCTGTTCTCTTGCTCCCCACAATAGCCTTTCAATCTCAGTATTTCACAATCAGTTCCCCAAGCCCAGCTGGATTTTCCTCTCCAGTGTCTGGGACTTGGCCCACTGCCACTATTCTCCTGCCTTTGCACATCTGCTCTTTCTTAACCCACTTACACATCTGGGTAAGAGAGGCTTCCCTTGACACCTCCTGCCCACGGCCCACATCAGCAAGGTTTGACTCAATCCTTCCACTTTCTGTGTGTTGGTTGAAAGTTCAAGGTGTACATCTCTTAGGCCAAATGCACCATAGACTGACCTATGAACACTGGAAAATCGTCTCACCAAGACTCTGAACTAGCACCCTGCCAAGCCAGACTGGAACCTCATACCAAAGGAAAAAGATCAGCACTCCTGATCCTGTCTTTATTTAAAATTTAATGTTTTGTTCATTGTGATTTTTGTTCTGCATTACTTTTGAGTTTTTAAGAATCTTGCTGAGTGAGGCCATCGGTGTTTCCTTTAATTTCACAGCCAAGGTAAAGGCCTCGCTTGTTTTACCCAGCTCCAACACTACTGTTTCTTCATCTATAGAGTGGGGATCGTAACATTGTCTACTTTGTATTTTCTTTTTAATAATTAATGGAAATCGTGAGTCTAAAGTCTTAGCAAAGAACCTGACTCATTATAAGTGCTCAAAAAAGAAAACCCATCTTGAATTCTTTTTCCCTTATATTTGAGATGCTTGACAATACCAAGATCAGTAAACGTCTTCTGGCTTACTATATAAAAGTTATATACCTCTAGTTTTAGGAGAAGAGATGACAGCATAAAAAAAAACTTAAGGGTATCTGAATATATGTGTTCATTGCAAAAGGCTACCTTTTCTAAAAGTTGTACACATAATTTATTAAAGCGCTTAATAAATATTTTTCTACCTAAAAGGAAAGGAAAAATCTCTTATCATCCTCATATGTTACTTTGCTTTATTATTATGTGTTAATATGCTCTGTTTCCTTAGTTAAGTCCTCTAAACTCCCTGAGGCAAGACTGTCTTGTTACCTCTGTATCTTTCTTTAGTAGCACAGTGTTTTGACAAAACAGTTCTCCATCAAAGCTGTTGCCTGTTAATTAGGGAATTAGAACAGATTATATCTAAGATCCATTTCTTCTGCTGCTCCCTGAAAGTCTGTATGTGATGTGTTCCATATCACCAGCTGACAACAACTTACATGTAATATCATTACTTTCTTCACTATCTATCTATCTATCTATCTATCTATCTATCTATCATCTATCTATATTCTTTAAACATAAGCCCTACTTTCAATAGTCACTGTATCTTCTCCAGTTCGTCATTACCACACGTACATGGATGACCCCTGCATCTGGGAAAGAGTTCCAGCTCCCAGATTCTTCAGCCCACTGTGCTGGCAGCGTTCCATGAGCGCGTCTTGGGAAACTATAATTGATTACTCTGGAGGGAAAACTCCATCCCAACACCAGCTGGCAGCCAGACCCTGTCCTAGAGCCCCTGAATTCGTCTCCAGCAAAATCCTCAGCAGAGGCGATGTGCGCCTGAACAGGCTGACATTATTGTAAGGTCCAAATCCTCGCTAGGTGCAAGTGCTCCTCCGATCTACTTAAATTTGGCATCAGTAGCATTCCAGGGTGTTGAATCTTCCAGTGGCAGCCCCAAGGTCCCTGGTAGAATTTCTTTTCTTCTTTGAAGATTTGAACAGACCCAGTGCTTTTCTATCCAATGCCACTTGAACAGGAATGCCAGGTAACAAAGAAACAGCCCTTGAGTGCAGTAGCTTGGACTGGTAGGAGAAAGAAAGAAGAGGCCAGCTTTGAGAAGCAGTGGATGGATAAAGGTGGACACTAGGATTCTGCAGTCTGTGGCACTTTAGCTCACAGAGCTGTGTTGACTGTTACTCATAGGCCCATCAAAGTTGCCACCTCAACTTCTGGGACTTGAAACCAAAGCTGTTGATTATTTATCCAAACTTTTCAAGTGAGAATGAGCAAAAGTTTTAAATATAAATGGGATTTCTAGCTGGCTGTGTGGTGCACACCTGTAAACCCAGGACTGGGGAGGCTGAGACAGGAGGATTGCAGGTTGGAGGCCATCTTTAGCAACTTAGCAAAGGCCCCCAGCAACTTAGTAAAACTCAGTTTCAAAATTTAAAAAATATAATAAAATAAAATGGGCTGGGGATATAGCTCAGAGGTAGAATACCCCTGAATTCAATCCCTAGTACCAATAAATAAATAAAAATTAAAATTATAATAGGGCTAGGGGTGTAGTTCATGGATAGAATGTCCCTAGGTTCAATCCTCAGTACAAAAAAAAATTGGGGGGAATTTCTATTCTAAAAAGTGCTCTGGATGCCCAAATCATATTTTTTAATAAATATGCTTTTGTTGAATTCTCAAGAATTCTTGCAACTACACAGCTCGCTGGTCCGTAGGAACACACGTCTGGATACCGCAGGGTGCATCAAGCCATGAGATGCTCAGATCTTGCTCTGCACAGGGCATCGGCACCAAGAGGTAAAGAATAAGACAAGGAACACAGCATGTGACTTCTAAACATAACTAATTTACGACTATCTCAATTGCTTTGAAGCTCTAATCAACTCCACAATAGCCGACATTTAGCATTTATCCTCTATTTGTGATTTTAGCAGTTTTTAGGGAAGCGATACATTTGAGAAGACTGCTGTGCCTGGCTCTGTGATCGGTTCCTCAAAGCAGTCACAGGAAAGAAGCGCTCACCTTCAGCTGCCTTATAAAAAGATGTGTGTTCTCTCTCCTTGGTCATGATTACTGTCAAGGTTGCGGGTGCCTTCTATTTTAGGCCCAAATGGTAGAAAAGCCGCTTCTACAGCCAAGAAGTAGCATTGTAGGATGCCAATAAATTCTGGGGAAAATTACATTTTAAAAAGGAAAACTTTGACATACATCTGGCAGTAGGACGATTCTGCACATATGGCGGCCTGGTAGGTAGGGAGCCGTTGGAACGCGGTAAGTTGAGCTGAACGCGGCCCCCATTGTGTTCTGGGGTGCGTTTGGGAAAGGTCCTGCGGCGAGACCATGTCTCTTCCAACCCGATGTGGTACATTTGCTGGGGAGGGGGCTGGGTGGGAGCCCGTGCTCCATGCTCCTGTGCACGACCTTCTCCTGGCAGCTGTGAGTGACTCCGCGGAGATATTCTTAGTGGTGCGAGTGGGTGAGGGCAACACCCTGCCCTGGAAACCAAGCTTGTCATCATGACTCGGCCGGTAAAAAGGACACAGGGAAACCAGGGAAACCCAGGGTCTCGGAATTAAGGATCCTGGTGCCGGGAGTTGACAGACGCCCAGAGTCAAAGTCCTACTAGTGCTTGGGACATGTGTCCTCGTGGTCCATATTCTGCTGGACCATGCCTCCTGGCAAAGAGGGCAAAGTCTCTTAGGGAAGCCCACGGCTTAAGAGATCACCCTTGTAAGGAATACGGAAGTCTGGTGTGGTGGCACATGCCTGTAATCCCAGTACTTGGGAAACTGAGACAGGAGGATCCCAGGTTCGCGGTCAGCCTCCGCTACTTAATGGGACCCTATTTCAAAATAAAAAAAAAATCGAGCCAGGCGTGGTGGCTCAGGCTTGTAATCCCAGTACTTGGGAGGCTGAGACCGGAGGATCTGGGTTTGCAGCCAGCCTCAGCCGGTGAGGCCCTCTGCAACTTAGTGAAACCATATTCAAATAAAGAATAGAAAATAGGGCTGGGGGTGCAGTTCGACAGTAGAACACCCAGGGTTCAATCCCCGATACAGCAAAAAAAAAAAAAAAAATTCAAAAGGGCTCAGGGTGTAGCTCAGAGGTAGAATACTCCTGGGTCCAATACCCAGTACCACACACACACACACACACACACACACACACACACATACCACAAACAGAAATAAGGAAAAGTCAGGTTTCATCAGAAGGAGCAAAGACACAGTGAGTTCATTCCCAAGATGCCCAGAGCAGTATGTATCGAAGGCCATCCTCCCACCTCCTGGACCTCACACTTCAAAGTGGGGACACCACTCAAGGCTTAAGCATCTCATTGTTGGGACTAAATCACACAGAGCAATGTCAGAATCACAGTGCCTTCAAGGCGAGACACTGCCACCTCCGTTCTTCAGACCAGGACATGCAGCTCAGCAAGCATACTTCTGGACCAAGGTCACACTAGTGGTCAGTATCAGTCTTGATCCACATGCAAGTCCAGATCTGCGTGACTCCTAAACAGCTGATGCTATCACACATTGAGTCTTAGACATGTTTGCTTATTCTATATCCCGTGGATCATGACTAAATCATGTAGACAGCAGCTTCCCGCCTCCGATGCTTAGGCTCGCTCTGGATGGGGTGTGACCTTTGTTCTCTTCTGATTAGGTAATTGGGCACAAAGTACGAGGGCACTTGCTGCGGCATGTACCACATGTGTTCACACATACCCACACAGCACGCCCTCGCAGTGCGCAATGCACACCTATACGTCTTCACCCACCTCCACATATGTGCATTCGCTCCCATACTCAGAGCCAGATTCTTGCACGCCTCCCTCAGAGTGCTTATTAAACTTTCTGTTTCTGCCGGGCGTGGTGGCGCATGCTTGTAATCCCAGTACTTGGGAGGCGGAGACCGGAGGATCTGGGTTCGCGGCCAGCCTCAGCTACTTAGTGAGGCCCTCCGCAACTTCGTGAGACCCGGTTTCAAAATGGGGCTGGGGGTGTAGCTTGGAGGTAAAACGCCCCTGGGTTCAATCCCCAGTACCTCAAAAAAAAAAACCTTTCTGTTTCTAACCATGACCGTGAGACTTATGAATGTGTAGACTTAGTGAGTAAAAGGTGTGTTTCAGAAATCTGCATTTTTAACACAGGCATTCACTGGATTCCAATTAAGGCATCTGTGCACTATTCCTTGGGAACCGTTGATGTGGCTATGATATTCTTTAAGAGGAGAGGTGGTTCAAATGCATTTTTATTTGCCCAGCACAAGTCACAAGGCTAGAGCCCTGGTCTATAGATATTTGGTAGGGCTCACCAAGTACTGTGTGCATGTATGTCCCTATCAGTCTGAACTACATTATGATGTGAGACTACAGTGCACCATTAAAGTCTATATAAAAAAAGAGTGAGTTGAATGAATGAGCCTGCCACTCTTTCATCCACCCACGGGTCAATATTTAAAGAGACGTAAGAGCTCAAGTGTCCAGAGGGTACCAAAGTCTCACTTGACCTTCTGGGGTCCAGCTGTCTGGATTACTCTTTGTGAAGAACTTTTGAAAATCCACGAGGACTCTCTTTTTTTGACTCTTCCTGTTGAGCAGACTATATTCCTAAAAAACACTTAAGGTGTCACTCATACAGTATCTGGGAGTATTACTTTCTTCTATGAAACTCACTATGAACCAGAGTCACTAGGAGGTCAAAGACCTTGAAGGAAATGGCCTCTGCCACATCGCCTGCCTGGCAAAAAAGGACTATTCCTTCTTCTTTCCTTTCCCTACCACCCTTTATGTCTTTCCATCATTGACAATAGGACTTGCTTATTTTTTTGCAGGTCCATGTTAGCTCCAATGCACACACCTAGATGCCCATTGTCCCAACCTTCTTAGGACTTTTGCATTCCTCCAGGAGTAGATTTCCTGGTGGTCCTCCCCTGAGAGGCTATCATCTGTGAGGCTGTATAAAGTCTCCCAGTGAATCTCCAGGAGCCACACTAGTTACTCTTGGCCAGTGAGACACCCGGGTGTTCCTTCACACCCACTGAGGATGAGCTCAAGCTAATGACATCCCACTCAACACTCATCAGGGGTTTTGTTAAATCCTCCTCTGCATTCCTGATCCTCTACGTTGATGGTATTTTCCTGGTCTGCCAGTCTGGCACCAAGAAAGGACATGTGGTTATTGAGGGAACTGAGGGATGGCACCGCCTCGGTGAACTCATGCTGATTCTTCCTCCACTCAGTGCTCACAAGGTTTCATTTCACTCTCCCAAGATCAAATTCTTCTGATAAACGATAGCAGGTCTACTGCTATATGGGCAGGAGTTTACCTTTTCCTTCCCTTATAAACCTAGACACCCCTTGCCTATCTTATTACCTACTGGTAATGTTCCTCCTATGGCTCACAAGATAGACAATGGCTTCTAAAATGGAGTACATATGCTGAGTAAACCTAGGTCTTGCTACCTGACCTAACAGCATTTCAAACCTCATTATGGACTTCCCATGCGGCAGTGTGCCTGGCAGCCATAATTGTCTCCTTTTGCAGCCATATTGTCCCATCTGGGTTTGGCAGCTGTGTCACCTATTCTAGAAGCTGTCTGCAGAGCAAGAGGAAAGTAGGTGTAGGAAAAATAAAGAGATATGTGCTGATAGAACCCGAGGAAACATCAGGCTGCTTTAGAAAGAGGATAGAGAGCTTTGCCTCTGTATCTCTCCTGTGTTAAGAAAGATATCTCTACATATAGGTATTCATCTTTATTTGGATGCTGATGATACAACATCCATTACTCATTTCTAAGTATAGGGAACGACATTACAGAATGGAAGGAAGAACGAAGTGGGTATTTAGAAATAATAAAATGATAGAAGTGGGTATTTGGAATTAAAAGAGAACATTTGGTCCAGGGTATAATTTCAGTCAGAAGAACTAGTTACCAAGAGTAAATATTATATGATCCCATCAGGGCAAACCAAATGAATTTCTAGCTACTATATCCAGCAAATTTCTGTGTACATGCTTAAGACATTTCTAGAAGAACAAATAGAAGAAAATAATAATTATGTTTGTCTTTGGTGAGGGAGACTTGGTATAGAAAAGTACTTTTAAGTTTTCCTTATTCAAATTGGCACTATTTGAAGTTTTTACCTAAAAATAACAAAAACAAAACAAAATTTATACTCTTATCTATTACTCTTTTTGCATACATTGAAAAATAAATGACTACTGATGCACTTAGAAAAAGTTAAACCCTGGAGGATGTTCTCTGAGCAGCTGCATCCTGGGGTACTCACTTTTTTTGTGTGTGGAGGTTCAGGAATTCCAGAGGTGCTTGTGTGTTTCCCAAACCCTACTGTTCTGGAAGGAAGCCTGGCCTGCTCGAAGGTCAGCCTTTCCATTCCTATTTCCAAATCCACAAGGTTCAACCAAGTTCATTCTCTGCATAGAATGAGCTCCCCTGATCCAACCACAAGGTCTGGACAGGAGTGGTACTTGGTTTTCCCAATCATCAGTTACTTCTTCTCCTCCTGGTTTTGGAGGAAATTGGGAAGTGTGTACTTAACCACTAGATTTCAGGCCATATGCAGGGCTGCTGATGGATTGGACTTAGGATTAATTCAGTGTTTGATACATCCTTTCTTTCCATCCGTCTTCCAGCCTGGAATCTTGATCAAATGGAAGATGTGGGAAACCTTGGGGCAGTTGACCCTAAATTTCACATGCAAGGAAACCACCAGGAAACTGTACTAAATGCTCATTCTTGGGGCTTGATACAACAAATTGGGGGAAGGCCCCAGGAATCTGCATTTGTAACAAACTCCCTAGATTATTGGGATTCAAAAGAAATAAAGAAGGATGTATAGAGAAAACCTGTCCCAAGGAATACGGAGAGATAGAACCCTGCAATGAGAGGAATGGTTGGTACTATGTGTATTTTCTCAAACCAGGAGAAAACAGGGAAAACTAGAGGAGGATGATAATAATAAAGGCAAACCATGAGCACTTACTGCCTGGAAAACACCTCTCCAAGTGATTGACACACAATCCCATGGCATTTTTATCCCCTTTATAGGGATGAGGATCGGAGGCACAGAGAGTTTCAATAACTCGCCCAAGGCCATTTGGTTACAAAGTGGCAAATCTAGAACACAAACCCAGATTGTCTGGCTCCAGAACCCAGGCCCTTAACCATGGTACTCTGGGACGGGTGTTGTAGGACAAGCCACAGACCAAACTCAGCCTGCTTCCTGTTTTTGTTAGTCTGGGTGAGCAAAGAATGTTTTGTTTTACGTTTTAAATGCAAAACGAAAAAGAGACCCTTGACCCTTTAGTGGGAACAGTTTGGGGAAGACTTGAAGACTTTGCCTCTTGGCTCATGAAGCCTGAAATTTGCACTCTGTGGCTCTTTACAGAAAAACTTGGTGAACTTCTGATGGAGTAGAGCAGCGATACAAGGCCCTTGTTCCTCTAAGTGTGTGTGTGTGTGTGTGTGTGTGTGTGTGTGTGTGTGTGTGTGTGGTGCTGGGGACTTAAGCTGCCAAATGTGACTCTGGGAATGTTAGATGACAGCAGAATTGTCACTTAGGACCATGGCAACATAGACTTTGGGCCAATTAAATAAAAATTATCCTGATGGTGATAACATGCAACTGGGGCATAATGTAGAATTCCTCACATAAGGAAATTTCAAAACCGACCGTGGTGGTGCACACCTGTAATCCCAGTACTTGGGAGGCTAAGACAGGAGGATCCCAAGTTCCAGGCCAGCCTCAGCAACTTAGCAAGTCTCTTAGACACCCAGCAAGAAATTGTTTCAAAACAAAAAATAAAAGGGACTGGGAGTATAGCTTGGATGTAGAAAGCCCCTGGGTTCAATCCCTAGTACCACACACAAAAAAGGGAATTTCATCATATTCCTCATTTCTGTCATATTTGGTCTGCTGATGTTATTGTAACAATGCCACCACTTCTCTAGGATTGGCATGAGTAACAGTAATGCTGAGCTGGGCATGATCTTGCACACCTGTAATCCCAGTACTTGGGAGGCTGAGACAGGAAGACCTCAGGTTCAAGGCTAACCTCAGCAGTGTAGCAAGACTCTCAGCAACCTAGCAAGACCCTGTTTCAATACGAAAGTAAAAAGGGCCGAGGGTGGAGCTTGGAGGTAGAATGCCCCCGTACAAAAAACAGTACTGAAATAACTGAGACTCAAAGACAAGTCATTTCCCCAGGCCACTCAGCTAGTGCCCTAGTGCTGCGGGTACACCTCAGGCAGGCGGAGTCCAGAGCCTGCGCTCCCTGATTGACCGCTGGCATGCAGCGCGGCCTTCCCAGAAGGTCCCCAAGAGTTGGTTCGTATTCCTTTCTCGGTTTTACAAACACAGAAACTGGCTGTCAGAACACTTCAAACAATGGGACGAGGTCATTCACCTCTTTAACCAATTTGAGCACAGATTTGACAGGGTGAGAATTCCAGGCAGCCTCTAATGTTTCACTGGATCACAATATGACCCTCCAGGGGCAGCTGTGGTGAGTGACCAGACCCCGGCACCAATGTCTGAGACGTGCTGCCTGCCCTTGAGGAGCACCGCCGAGCATCCTCCAGAGGCGCTTCTGCCTCCATTCTTAACAAAGGCGCTTTGAGCCTGCTGACCGCCCTGGCTCATCTCACAGGGATGCGGACAGCAAAGGATACTGGAGCTGCTCAGCAGCCCCACTCTCCCCAGACATGTGGCCCTGCACCAGAAACTTCATGCCCCTGCCTCTCAGCTTCCTCATCTGTAAAATGGTAATCATGGTCACAACTATATTACGGGTTATTAAAAACATTTAATGAGATAATTCACATAAAGTACCTGGCAGTGCACAGCATAGAGTATGTGCTCCAAAAATGGCAACTATTACTATAATTAAATAGGATGACCGGAGGCTATTATTAGATTAGAAGCTATGAAGAAGTAATAAAATAAAATGTGATGGATATATATGATGTGGTAGACACTGCATCAGCTTATAGGTCTTTATCCTTTTTAATGATTACAAATATATCTAATTATCTCCATTATATAGAAGGAAACAAAGCATGCTCAGAGAGGTAAAGTTATTCACTCTAGGTCACACAGCGAGGCTTTGATCTGAAATAGAGAGGTCGGTTTAATCCCAGAGTTTACATTCTTACCCACAGTGCTTTGCCGAATCCCCCAAATTCCTGTCTCTTTCTAGAAACCAAAAACGTAGGACAGTGGCTCCTAAAACAAGTGTACTGTAAGGAGAAGTTATGACATTTATGCTAAATTTTATTAGACTTTTATATTAAGAAGATGTGTTCAGTGAAAGCCTATTTATCTAAAATGAGCTTGAATAATAATATAATGAATGAAATAAAAAAATGATGTCTACTGCTGTCAAGCCAAAGATGGATTATGATGTGTTGGATGGGTACAAATAATTCTGTCGTCCTGATCTAGGGAAAGATTTGGAGGCAATTTTGCCTCTTAAGAGAGGATTGTACGACACTCACTTACGGAGGATTTATTAGAAATGAAATGGAAACTCTTTGAAGATTTTATTAAGAGATATAGCCTTCCTGCATAACTTCTTTCCCTCCTGGATATTTATGAATGTTCGGCTGGAAGGGTGGTCTGAGAGCTGGGTTTTGATATATATGGTTCCTACGAGGAGGCGTCAAGGGAGACATTTTTCCATCAGAAGCCATATGCATGCTGGATCCTGGAAAGTCTTCCAACAACAGTGGACACTGGCGATAAAAATAATGTAGTAAAAAACATGTCAGCCAGTACCAGCCACTGTGGAGGTTGGAAAAACCCTGGCTGAATATATAAATACATTGAGAACCTCTTATGGAAAGCAGGAAAGGTGGAATTCATCGCACTACCAGACCCAGAGTTTTTCAGGAGATGGCCCCAGACAGAAAAGGGCTTTGCTAATTCACCCTCCAAGGGCGCCGCAGAAGGCAGAGGCAATGAGAAAGGTCTCTGGGATGGGCTCAAGGCCCTGGACCCCACTACAATACATCCACTGCTTTGCTCCCCGACTAGACGGAGCTTCCCACAGCGCCATTGCCATCGGAGTGTGACCAGGGCGGCCTCGGGGGCCACAGTGTGGCTTCATGGTATACCTGACTGAAGACTTATTTCTTTTTTTTTTGTTTTGTTGTGATACTGGGGATTGAACCCAGGGATGTTCTACCTCTGAGCTACGACACCAGTTTTATTTTTTTAATTATTTTTTATTTTGACACAGGGTCTCACTAAGTTGCAGAGGGCCTTGATAAGTTGCTGAGGCTGGCTTTGAACCTCTGATCCTCCTCTCTCAGCCTCCCAAGTACTGGTATACATTATCATGTACATGAACCTGCAATCCTCCTGTCTCAGCCTCCAACGTAGAGGCATGTACTATCATGCTCTGCTGGTTGGGTACTTACTTTGATAAAATCCCATGAAGCAAAAACAGAAATGTGGACTGAAATATATTAGCAAACACATGTACATTACCAGCTCCAGCACCACCACCAGGCACAATAGAGGAATTTCTATTGTTTCTGTATTTCTATCTCTTTTTCCCCACCCAAATTAATCTTGAACTACTCTCCCCTCTGCCTTCGGATTTCAGCACCCAGGATCACCTCCAGTTCCTTCATGTTCCTATTTGCCACAAGACTTTCTCATGGACTGTCACCACTGTTTGAAAAATGTTTTGATGTGCTTTCCCCATGCCTACTCAACTTCTGCTTATCCTCCACACATCTTTTTAAACGGCACCTTCTCGGGGAATCTCTGACAAGAGCCTCCCTCCTGCAGGATGAGACCACACTATGTCATCTACACCCCTAGCTTTGTGTTCTTTTTTCTATCACTTATAGACTTTTTATTGATTTA
Source organism: Glis glis (assembly GCA_004027185.1). Taxonomy (NCBI): domain Eukaryota; kingdom Metazoa; phylum Chordata; class Mammalia; order Rodentia; family Gliridae; genus Glis; species Glis glis. The sequence goes on along the minus strand of PVJS01008215.1, from coordinate 14,624 downwards.
TGTAATGATCATTTTGTGGGGCTTTTTGTAATGATTGTTTGATTAATATGTGTCTCCTCTATAGGACTTAGAGCTTCCAAGCAAGATAACTTGTTTTGTCTGCTCTTCATTACCATTTTTAGAGATTTATCAGTACCTGGCACAGAGTAAACACCTAAGAAATATTTGTTAACTAACTCTTTAAATAATAGTAATAATTATAATATAGAAGCTACTACTTACAGAGAGGCTATTAGCTTCCAGGCCCTGTGCTAAGCACTATTTCTAATCCTTACCCAAGTCAATATGGTCAGCTGGGAGCAGTGGCACACAGTTGTAATCACAGTACTTGAGAGACTGAGACAGGAGGATCACAGGTTTGAGGTCAGCTTCAGCAACTGAGCGAGACCCTCAGCAACTTAGCAAGACTCTATTTCAACATTAAATAAATAAATAAAAAGGGCTGGGGGCTGGGCATGGTGGCACATGCCTGTAATCCCAACACTTGGGAGGCTGAGACAGAAGGATCACAGGTTCAAGGGCAGCCTCAACAATGTAGTGAGACCCTCAGCAACCTAGTGACACCCTGTTTCAAAAGAATAAAATAGGGCTTGGAGGGTAGCATGAAAGTAGAATGCCCCTGGGTTCAATCCCTAGTATAAACAAAAACAAAAAGGGCTAAGAGTATAGCTCAGAGGTAAAATGTCCCTGGGTTCAATCCCAAGTACCAAAGGGGAAAAAATTAACATGGTAAATTACATTACCTTCCATTTATAGATGAAGGAATTGAATTTTCAATGAGCTCTATAAATTGGCCATATTCACAATTAGGTGGACCTAGAATTGAAACCCAGGTGAGCTTAACACTACAGCCCTTCATCTACCATGACGTGCTGCGTCTCCTTCGATGTGGTACATCTCACCTAACACGTGATTCCCCGACTAGGGGAAAGATGGCAAAAGGGATATAATGGAATCACACCCCAGTGAACCAAAACCCAATTTCTACCTTTCCTAACTCACATCCACACCAGAACCTTTGTGTAGACAGCTCTCTGATCTGATAGGTCCACACTGGAGACACCCTCTGCCCCCGCCTGGAACCTCCACATCTCATACCCCAAGGGCATACCTCCTCCAGAGATACCAATGCTGCCGCTGGCTCCTCCCCGAGACTCTGCTTCTCCATCACGGCCCCGTTGTGACTGCTCTGAGGTGGACTTGTCTCAGTGTCCTCCCTGGTGTTGGCAGGGTGCAGGACACTCACCATTAGCACCCCCAACTTTCCCTTACTCCACAGCAGGGCCTGAGCTCAAGAATTTCACCCACTTCTCATCCCACAGGAGCAAATTTCTGAAAGTGGCAGAAAATCTTTTAGTGGCCAATGGTGCAAATTATGTATTATTGTTTAGATGTGGAATGTCCCATAGAAAAACTCATGTGTCGGCAATGCAGAACTGTCCAGGGGTGAAATCATTAAAGCAGGGCTCTAAACTCATCAGTGGATAAATCTATTGATAGGTTATTAAATTGAATGGATTGACTAGGTGGTAACTGTTGTCAGGTAGGGTGTGGCTGGAGGTGTAGGCCATCCAGGGCATAGCCTTGGGAATTATTTCTGTCCCTGGTCCCTTCTTCTCTCTCTCCCTCTCTGCTTCCGGCTACCCTGAAAAGCTTTCCTCCACCATGCCCTGTTCCCATGATGGTCCTGCCTTGGAGCCAGCCAACCATGAACTGAACCTCTGAAATTATGAGCCAAATAAACCTTTCCTCCTCTAATTTGTTCTTGTCAATGCATCTTTTGGTCAATAGGTGTTTTGGTCATAGTGACAAGAAAGCTAACCAATATGCCCTCTCTCTAGCTCAGAGGACCTTCAACTTGAGCATGCGTCAACATCGCCTGGAAAGTTCCTGAAGACACACTGGCTGGGCCTAGCCCTGAGTACTTGATGCAGCAGGTCTTAGGAGGAGCCTGTGAATTCGGGTTTCTAGGAAGTTCACAGGTGACCAACATTACTTGTCCTGAAACTTGACTTTGAAAACAAATGCGCCAAAGTCTCTCTACCTTGGCTATACATTATAGAATCACCTCTAGAGCTTTAAAAATTCTGTTGCCCACAACACACCCCAAACAAATTAAAAGAGAACCAATAGGGTTGGGGTTCAGGGTCTGGTATTTGTAAAATTCCCTAAGTGATTGCAATGAACAGCAAAAGTTGGAAACCATCGTGCTAGACGGAGTTATTTTACCTTTTTGGTCTTTTGTTTGTTTTGTTTTGTTTTTCTCCCTCAAGAATAAGTGAGAATAGGTAATAATGAAAGGAGTTCTAGAAGATGTAGCTGCCGAGATATCATTCAGAATCTGCCTCTCTTGGTATCTTGTAGTGGGTTTGTGTTTGGCTAGTCTTTCCTTCAAGGAAGCAAAGCTAGGACCAAGAAAACCAACCAAAATGTAAGTTCTCTTTCCAAATAGTCCAGGCAACAATCCCAGGATTTACTTTAGGTGTGGTAGCTAGAGAAGGCCTCTTGGAAGACAAGGACTTTGATTTGGGTCTTGAGCGATGAGAAAGCCAGCCCCAGAGAAAGCTCCGAGAAGAGAATTCCATGGCAAGAGAACAGCTCATGCAAAGGCTCTGCGATGGACGATGGGGAGGCTGCTGTGGCTTACCCAAGGTCACATGGCAAAACATTTAGGGCAAGGAATTGAACCCAGACAAATGCACTCTAATTCTCATATCCAAATGTGTCCCCAAACTGATAATCCCAAGAGAAGAACCCTTCCTGTGATCAAAGGTCACATCTCTTGGCATTGAAATTGCAGCTATTTAGACAAAGGGAGAAAAGATGAACCGCTCGACCTTCCTAAACTCTTCTGAGCCTGGCCAGAAGTTTATTCTCAGGTTTTTTTCTCATGGCCCTCTCCTCTCCTTCCAGAACCAGGTCTTATTTCTTATATTTCCAGAATAAAGAAAGAAGGCTGATTTTAGTCCAAATTTCGACTTTGGTTATAATTTTACAGGAAGGATACAAAGAAAGGTTTACAAATCTGGTTCCCTCTCTTGGGTCCTGGAGAGGGAACACAATTCTCAGCATGGTCTTTGCAGACCTGTATAGTGTGATGGGTCTGGAGACATTGTCTTAATGTCTGCAGGATTAAAAAGCTCTGAGCATACAATATTTGAGATCAGTTTAATTCTATTCTTTTGTAAGTTACTATTCTGCACCTGGGATAGCTTTTAGGTCTTCTCTTTATTCTTAATTCTTGAAAATTTACAGTAATATACCCATGTTTGGATCTTCTCTTTAGTCTTACTTCTTGAGAAAATTTATAGTAATCCACCTATGTTTGATCATTCCTTGCTTATTATAATAGACACCTAATACACTCTTTCAATATGAATCTCATGACCTTTCTATCTCTGGGAAAATCTCATGTATTATAACTTAGATATTTTCACTCAGTCTAGAGTATTTCTTTCCCAGAACTTTAAATATGGGGCAGAATTATATTAATAGCTGCATGGTAGTCTATTAAATAAACATGCTATCACCCTAACTTGGCAAACTTAGGTGGCTATAAGTCACATCTTCGCATATTTATTCTCTTTTTAATATACCTTTTTTGTGATACTGGGGGTTGAACCCAGGGGTGTTCTACCTCTGAACTACACCCCACCCCTATTTTATTTTTTATTATTTTGAAACAGGGTCTCACTAAGTTGTGGAGGGCCTCACTAAATTGCCGGGACTGGCCTTGAACTTGCGATCCTCCTGTTTCAGCCTCCCAAGTACTGGGATTACAAAAGTACACCACCACACCTGGCTTTAATATAATTTTATTGGTACATTGTAGCCTCACATTATAATTTAGTTCAGAGTGATAGGGACATACATGCACACAGCACTTGGTGAGCTTCCCCCCACCACTCCGGCTCCCTCCCCACTCCCTCCCCTTCCCCATACATGATATATGACAATACATGTATGTATTATAGTCAGTGGAAGTGTTTCCTTGTTTCCTTCACTAATCCCCCCTCCTCCCATCACCACCCTTCCCTAGACCCTTCCATTGCTCCACTGGGGTTTCTCCTCCATTATCTAAAGTCCCTCTGGTGTCCCGATTACTCTGTAGCTTTTGAATTATTTCCTCAGGAATATTATTTTTAGGATGAACACTGGAAGATTTCATGCAGACTGGTCTGAGACCTCTGCCATCAAAAGCTCTCTTGGAAGAGCATTTTCCAAACAGAAGAAGCAAGTGTGGGGTCTGTGGGTTCTCTTGCTGGAATTCAGGCCACAAAGACACCGCCCCATGGGGACTTGCTCTGGCGGGGCAGTTCATGTGCTTTGCAGACACCTGTGAGGCTGACTCCCTCCCCTTCCTTACTCTACCTGTCTTATAGGAGGTGTGTTTGATTTGATGCCTGACCAAGGACCAGGCGATCGTACGTAAAAGGATGTGTTTGTGCAGGACTGCCTACTGGCTTGAATGGGCAGAAAGCACTCTTAGACCATTGGCTGCATGTGCCAGCCTCTCCCTAAATTCCTTGATCCACAAGGAATCTGTAGACAGCTGTGCCTTTGCAGCTAGAAAAAGCCCAGGCCCCATCCTGGCTCATTCCAGTGCTTGGATTTTCAGGCCTTGAAGTTGGCTTATAGCCAGTCTATCCCTGGCTGTGGGATAGAACCAGGCTGTACATTTTGTTTGTTTTAGTAAGGAAAGAGACAGATCACGGGCTTATTTTGTAAGCTACAAAGGATTAGTCAGTAAAAAAACAAATGGCATTTTTTGCCAGTAAAGAGGTAGGGTGAGTTAGGGGTTCATATGACTATGTCAAATATTGCCTCGAAGGCCAACTCCTTTGAATGCTCCAGATTCTGAGCCACATGGATCGGGTGAGCAAGCCTGGGCTATGAGCAAGGATATAAACATACTTTTCACTTAGCCACAGCGACACTCACCTACTAAATGTCTACCTCCTCATCTGGTTTTATAATAGTTCAGCACCATCAGAAGATAGGCATACGCTTCTAATGGTGTCCTTCTCAGCTGTGCCTCAAGATTTGGGTCCGATAGAAGTATCTCCATCAGAAGACTGGAAAGATTTTGCAAGCTCGAGAATTCCAGGTCATTTACAATTGTTCAGCCACCATTTATTGTGTCCTTATTATAGGGCAGCACAGAGGAGTGGACGAAGGATGGAGTCTGAAATTTACTTGATTTCATTGTACCAGTTCTCAGTTATATAATGTTGAACGACTTATCTAACTTTTTTTTAGCCTCAGTTTCTGCATTTATGAAATTCGTATACTACTTGACTAATGGTGTTTATTTAAGAGACAATCAAGACAACTGCACTTAAGGGCCAGGCGTGGTGGCACACACCTGTAATCCCAGTGCTTGGGAGGCTGAGACCAGAGGAACACAGGTTTGAGGCCAGCCTCAGCAACATAGCGAGACCCTTAGGAACTTAATGAGATCCTGTATCTAAATAAAAAAAAAATCGGGCTGGGGGTCTAGCTCAGAGGTTAGAATGCCCCTGGGTTCAATCCCCAATACCGAGAGAGAGAGAGAGAGAGAGAGAGACAGAGACAGAGAGGACTACTCTTAAATACCACCCAGATGTTGAAACAACTGGAAATATTTAAAAATAGCAAAGATCCTAATGTAAAAAATAGAGAATGTACACATGATAAGTTGTCAAAAACTACACAAGCAAGAAGAAAATGAAATGACATCTTTAAAGTGCTGAAAGAAAAGAAACAAAAAACACTGTCAATCTAGAATACTACATCCAGAAATCACCCCTCAATAAATTAATAATGAAGGGGAAACAAATGTTTTTTCCTATAAACAAAAATCGAGAGAATCCATTATCAGGAAAACTGTACTAAAAGAAATGCTAAAAAGTTCTCCAGAGAGAAGAAATATTATACTATGCAGAAAATTAAGTTTACACATAAAAGGATAATTGACTGTCTAAAGGAAAGGGTTAGTAATGAATGTGTGTTCATAGCATTTGTAGAAAATGGATAACAATAGTTGCATAAAGAATGGAAAGGAGAAATTTGGTATATGATTTTGTAATATCATAAAGAAAATGGAAAGAAATTTTTTGCAGCCATGTGGTAGTCAATGATTTCTTAGTACACAAAAGTTACAAAATAGGAATTCTTTTTAAAAAATCAATGCTACATAAAGGACTCTAAAAACATAATACTAAAAATTTCACATCCAATTTTTATATACTTTTATTGGTGCATTGTAATTGCGCAACATAATGAGGTTTAGAGTGATAGAAACACACATGCGCACAGCATTTGGTGTGTTTCTTTCCGGATCCTACCCTGACCCCTCCTCTTCCCCATACATGTTCTTGAGATTGGTCACATCTAATTTTAAAATGAGCAAAAGAACTTAACAAATACTTCACCAATGATAAATACCAACGATTAGAAAGGACAGGAAAAAATAATTAGTAATTAGCAAAATGCAAATTAAAACTAATATCAGCTATTACTGCATGCTTATTAAGAAGACAAAAAACTAACGTTGGCATGTGCAAATGAGGTTATGGAACTGAGGGAATTACATTGCTGGTGAGAATGAAAAATAGCACAGTTACATTGGAAACATTTAGCAATTTCTTGTTAAGTTAAATGTACAAGTAGACCTAGCAAGTCTATACATGAATATTTATATTGACTTTATTCATAATTACCAAATGCTGGAAATAGACCTAATGTCCTTTCTCTGGTGAATGCATAAACTGTGGCACATCTATGCAATGGAATACTACCCAGCAATAAAAAGGAATATACTACTGAAATACTCCACAACACAGATAAAACTCACACACATTACACCTGACTTAAGGAAGCCAAATTTAAAGTGCAAAATTATGGGGATAGGCTTTTAGGGAGAAGGGGCTAGGCTTTTAGGGAGAAATTGTTCATAAAGAGGTACTAGGGAGCTGTCAGGACTACCAAACTGTCCCATATCTTCATGATGGTGGTGATTACCTACTTGTGTGTATTTGTCAACACTTGCAACTATACGCTAAAAGGGGTAAATTTTATTGTGTGTAAATTATACCTAAATTTTTTCCTGCCTGCCTTAGTTTTGTGTGTCCTTACACACAGACAGAGATCACTGAATATTCTAGAAATGGGACAAAGAAGGTTTGTAGAAGCTTTTCCTTGATTTTTAATGCCTTCTTCCCAGGCATTTTGGGATTTTTATTTATCTTCTTTGTTTAATTGATTTCTAACTTAATTCTTCTAGTCAGAGAACATACTTGATGTGATTTCAATACTTTGCAATTTATTGAGACTTTCTTTATGGCCCAGCAGCTGGTCTATTTGGTAAATGTTCCATTTGCACTTCAAATAGCTGTGTATTCTGCCTTTATTGGATGCAGAACAACAATGACGACAACAACAACAACAACACCCCAAATCTAACTGGTTAGTAGTTACCTTAACTAGTAAATACAGACTTTTACCTTGGAATTCCCAACCTTCATCTTAATAGTTAAATATCCTTTACCTGTCTGATTCCTTAATAATGAGTATTGACTTTAGTAGGGTCAGTTCAAAGGAAATTGGATTTCCAATGATAATTCTACACTGCTTTACTGTTCTTTATCTCTTTCTCCTTCTATCTCCAGTCTCATCTGAAAACAAGAACCTGTGATGGTGAAGTTCTTCTGAATCCGACATGTTACATCATGGAGGATAAAATGGGATGCATTAATGAGTCCCATTTCTCTTAGAACAGATATTTAAGTAAGAGTACATGAGAATAACAATGCTTGATCTAAGGAGTAGCTCATTTGAAGAAAGAGACATGTCTTGGGACTGACCTAAACTCACAATCCAACTACACCATTTACACTGGGTATCACCTGAAATAAATTTATTTCATCACCCTTGGGTTCCATTTATTCCCTGTAAGATGGAGGAAATAATACAGCCTAAATTTGAAAGGTCTTTGGGAGAATCTCATAAGATAATGCATAGAATACATCTATCTTCAAGTAGCAGAAATGCTCACGATAGGCTCTGGTTAAAGTTAGGATGTCTGGTGTGCATGTTGAAGTGAATTTTGTTTGGAACATTGGGCTGAACTTATAAACTGACATTTCTACTAGGAGAGACAAGGAACCATTTCATGTGAGCTGATGGAAACAGAGGAAAGAGACCATCTCTCCCTAAAGGGTCTCATGGCATTTCCTTTTCATTTGTGGTTATTATTCTATGTGCTGTGTCGATTCACAAAACTTTCATGGTGATGTTTGGAGATGGGGTCAGTAGGAGCAGACCTCTCAATAACAGATATTTCCCCATTCCCTTCTCTGAGAGCATCTAGAAAAAAGGGCATGTGGTTTTTTTTGGAATAGGAATTGAGAGGAAATAATCCCAGAGCCAAGCTACCCTTGGATTTAGCATGCAAATTCCACTTAATATAATGAATCATTTGTAAGCCTGAGATAGGCTTTATCACAGAATTCTTGCCTTTTAGTGCTTAGAATACACATGAAAAGGGGTCTATGAAATTTACTAAATTGCATTTTATTTGGTTCACTGCAGTTTGATAAATTCTGTGCCAGATTTTCAAGAGGAAGACTGACAGACCTATCTGCTAACAAAAATGTTGGGAAGAGAAAATGGCCCATGGATAGAGGTGCTTCATCTCAAGTTCAAGTTAGGGATATATGCCAAACATTCAAGATGGCATATTTTCTGTTCTGGGTTTCTATATATTGAATGAAAAAAAATCAGTGTTGAAGAAGCAATTATTAAACTCTGAATTCCAATGTGATACTTTAGAAAAGGCAGGCAGAGAATTAAAACAGACTTCAAAATCAGACCATTCAGGTATGAATCCTGTTATGGTTTGGGTATGGAATGTGACCCAGAAAAGCTCATGTGTTGGCAATACAGTACTATCCAGAGGTAAAAATAACTGAATCATGAAGCTCTAACCTTATCAGTGGGACTAATCCATTGATATATTAATAATTTGAATGAATTTACTGGGTGGTAACTATTGGCAGGTGGGGCATGGCTGGAGGAGGTAGGTCACTGGGGATGTGACCTTGGAGACTATGTCTATCTCTAGTTCCTTCCTCTGTCTCTGTGTGTGTGTCTCTCTCTGTTTCCCACTTTCCATGAGTTGAGCAGCTTTCCTTTGCCAAGCCCTGCTGCCATTTTGTTTTCTTTCTTGAAGCAGCTGACCATGGACTGAACCTCTGAAACTGTGAGCCAAATAAACCTTTCCTCCTCTAAGCTGTTCTTGTCAGATATTTTTGGTCAGAGCAACAAAAAAACTAACACAAATCCTCTCTCACTCACCAATTAGCTGCTTGACTTAGCCCCTATGTCTCAGTTTCTTCCTTTATTAATTGATGATGATAGAGGTAGCTACCTTACTATAGCTATATTGTAAAGAGTACGTGAGTTTGATATGAAAAGCACATAGAACAGTGCCTGATGTAGTCAACACTAGGAGTGTTTGTTGTCACATAATTTCACCCAGACTTGACAATGACTTCATGAGGGGGAACTAATTTTTATCAAATAGATAGAAATGAGTGAATTAAGGCACAGGAAAGTGAGATGGCCTTATCATTAATATATAGAGGAACTGCTGGGTGTGGTGGCACACACTTGTAATCCCAGTACTTTGGGAGGTGGAGACCGGAGGATCCGGGTTTGCGGCCAGCCTCAGTGCTCGCGCTCTCTCTCTCTCTCTCTCTCTCTCCATCTCTCTCTCTCTCTCTCTGCCTAGTGAGGCCCTTCGCAACTTTGTGGGACCCGGTTTCAAAAATAAAGCATAAAAAAAATAGGGCTAGGGGTGTAGCGCGGAGGTAGAACGCCCCTGCGTTCAATCCCCGGTACCGGAAAAAAAAAAATATATATATATATAGAGAGAGAGAGAGAGAGGAACTGACACTGAATTTAGTACCCACTCTGTTTTACTTTCTTACCACACAAAGACATTCTTGGGCACTGGTAGGTTAAATTCACCATAAACTCTATGAAGGATGCTTCCTGGGAGAATGAGACATCATAGAATAGGGCCGACGTCATCTGGTTCTGATACTCGATGCCTGGAGATACAGGTGATGTCCTGTCTTCTTTGCTGCTCCCTTATCTAGCAAGAATGAATGAATGACACATATTAGATACTCAAACCCCCTTTCCTTAGGATGAAACTTGATTTTCTTCCTTCTTTCCTATCTTGGGTTGTTCAGGAGCTCATTCTAGCTCTCTGCCCTTCCTCAAAGCCATCAGGACAGAAGGCACAGTGACAAGGAATTTGGTAGCACTCTGAAAACTAAACATCTTGGAGACAGTATCTGGTATCATTGGGCTGCTCCTAGGGGTCAGTGACCTCTCTGAAGAGAGCTCTGAAGGCAAACTTGTAGATCTTGGAATCTCACATCTGTCAATCCTAGCTTCCCTAGTACCTTGTCCTAACTTAGTCTCTACGAGTGCTCCTCCAGATCCAAAAGATAAACCACATGACTCAACCCAGATCTAACCAATTAGCCTAAATGGACTGGCTTATTTTTAAAGGAGATAAAGGGGTTATTCATCTCTGGCTACTACTATGTTGAGAGTTGCTCAGATCAAACAGATCGAGGTGATGTGTGTGTGTGTGTGTGTGTGTACATGCATACATGCAAGGTTCTGTTTACGTTTTGCCAAAGTTATATCCTAAAACCAAGGTCTGGATTTTTCCCCTTGCCCCCATCAAAGGCATCAAGTTACCTTCCCTTGCCAACCAGGGGTCACATTTCCCAGTGAAAGATAAAAATCAAGTTCAATTACAGTAGGGAAATTGTTCGCATGTGCTAAAGTTTGGATGTTTCCTTTGCAGCAGAACTAATGGTTCTCAGGTGATAATGAAACACCCAAGAAAGCCCTTCACCTTCTGTGTTCGACAGGAAAAGGGATCAGGGTGTGTCCCAGGTATTTACAGTGCAAGGTCTGGGCCCTGCAAGAGAGGAATGAGGTTATTGCTTTTCATGAGGGGGGCTTATGGCTCTGGGAAAAGAACACTGTAGAGAAATTAGGTGATCTGAATTTTCAGTATGAAGTTGATTATCTGTGCCACTCTTTATACACAGAGTGCACTTCCAAACCAGTGCACTTTTGAGAAGAAAAGATGGTTCTATTAACGACTGCTCCACGTTCTCTCTATGTATAACCTCTCATTGCCCCTTCTCACACCTTCTCACACCCCAAGCATCCAGCTTGAATTGTGGAGCCAGGAAAGCTGAATCTGTGTAGGTTTAGTACAGCTGGCTGAGTCCTGGGTATTTTGGGCAGGGGTAGTGGACCAGCTGTAACACCAAGATATTTATAGCCCACATTTGCCCATGACCTTTCAAAACAAAGTTAGGCACCCAGAGTGGTCACATTCCCTCTGAAGCATTTGGAATGTTGGCAGGCGGAGGCAGGCGATTTATACGCACCAATTGCGTGGTCTTTAGTGGGGAGGAGGGATTGGTCTTGAGCAGAGGAATGCAGGAGACCATCAGAGATTTCCTGGTCTTTACTGAAAACGGAAGGCCCCACTTGGGTTTCTGCAGTTCTGAGCCACATTTTAGGCATGCTGTGCCTAAAATGGTTCCCCAGGGACCAGGAGTCTTGTGTTACCAGAGTTCAGCAGTTTGGCTAGGAAAATCAACACCCCACTGCTTAAAGGTTAAGAGTTTATCCAACTGAATTTTTTGCAAAAAACAAAACAGAACAGTTTTGGCTTTTCCTGCAGGCCTGCAATGTGGCTGGGGACAGGCTCTATCCTTTGGGTCTGAACTCTTAGGGTGTTGGCTGTGGGAGTGTGCATGAGCCAGAAACAAAAACACCAGAAAAACACTTCTGAAATAGAGTCGCAAATGCATGGAAGCCAGATCTTTAAACTACTTGGTTTAACCCTTTTATTTCATAGAAGAGAAAACTGGTAGGAGTCCAGGAGCCCTGGTCTGTTGCTATGCATTTTTGGAATCTGCTAGATTTCAGGATTATTCTCCCATAACATGTTTAAGACAACACACCTTCCATCCAGTTCCTTTGTGTCCTTTGTAGAATGGACATCAATCTCCTCTTGAGTATAAATGAGACTGATTTCTGGAATGTGTATGTGTAGTAAAAGAAAACTTCTTTTCCCCTGGAATACCTACAGTGAGAGAAAAAGACAACAATTGTACCATCAATATGATGCCAAAACAGAGCAAACTTGAGACAAGAGAAGCTAAACAAGCAATATTATTTGAGTTCTTTGGATATAGTGGTATATGATTCACTAATCTTAAAATGTTCTATTTAACAGCCAACACATCCCCTTTCTAGTGTAACCCATCTTGAGTTGGATTTTCCTGTCACTTAACCAAAAAAGAATGATACAGAAAGACAGTGATGTGTCCAAGGTCACAGAGCAAATGAAATTTCTAGTACTTATGGTAAAAGTTTTCATTCTCCAATAGACTTATTTCCTCTATATACAGTTAACTAGTCTCAGGAATGAGTATGAAAATGACAGTCTACCAGCTGACCCCAAAAGTTCACTGCCTGCATTGATACCTCAACCAGAGTATACACTTGGGTAGAAAGTATATCCTCCTTTTTAAGCTCTTTTCAGAATGCAAGCAAAAAAAAAAAAAAAGAAGAAAGGAAAGAATAAGCATAATTGTATTCTCTTCCAATTTCAAAGTGGAATATTTCGCCTACTTATAATATAGGGCACTACTGGGTCTTACAAAAGAATTAAATCTGCTCAGCTTGAAAGAAAGAAAACCAGGAATCATATGCATTGACTGTAAATTTCTCAAGTTCTAAAAATGGGTGAGAGATAGTCATGTCCTATGTATTCCCAGGAAGAGATTTTCTAAGAGTGGGAAAATGCAGGAAAACAGATTTTGAGTCAACATATAAATTACTTAACTAGACCTGTTTTCAATAACATGAGATAGTTAACTCATGATTAATTTTGTTTAAAAGGAAATCCTAAATTAAATGGAAGTAATATACTAGCAATCTTTCAAATCTCTGCCCACTCTTTCAACATCTTATTTCAGAATTCTAGGAGTTGAAATTGGAGGCCAGGTTGGGAAGTAATATGGGGTAGGGTGGGAAGTGGGAGTTGGGATTTGGGAAGGCAGATCGTGGAAACCAAGCAGGCCAGGTAGGAGGAACCTTGATTTCTACCCTGTCGTCCCAAAGTCCCTATCCTCCATTAAGCATCTGGGATAGGTAGATTTCTCCAGAAAGATCCCCAATGAACATCGCAGCTATTCTATCTTACACAGTGTTCTTTAGGTTGATTTGTATTAACACAGTAGTTGACAAAGATAAGAAGCAAATAGAATGGCCATGAGAAGAGGGGACAGTACTGGTGGATAGTGGAAAAAGATACTTAATAATATTGAGACAAATGTGAGTTCAAATCTTGATTCATATAAAAATGAAAGCAAGATGGCAACCTAGAGGAATGTTTTATTAACATGTGCAAACTTAATATTGATACTTTTCCTTCTACATGAATCTAAATCATTAGAGATAAACTATTAACATATGTTTGTAGTTTTAAAAATACATTTATTTTAAATGTATTTTATGCACAACAGATTTGATTTTTAGAAAATTGGGATTATTTGTATTTTACTTTCATTTAGCTCTCATTTTGAATCATATTAAGAACATTTCCTAGGCTATTAGATATTTTTCAAAGCATGATTTAATGGGCATGTGGCGTATTAACCTATATATTCATTTCCTTACTAATTTTAACTTCTACAAATGTATGATTATGTTCATCTCTGATTGTTTTAGGTAAAATCAATAGCTATGGAAGTATTGAGTTCCCATCAATTAATGCTGTCTATTTTTAAGGGTAAATTACTTTTCTAAAAAATTTTAAAAACATATATTTTCCAGTTTATAGATCGACTGAGTAATGCTTTTCTACTGTTGAGCTATTTTAATTATCAACATGTTCTCTCTCCATTCATCTCAGTCTTCCTCTTCATCTTTAAAAAATGTTTTTTAAGTCTTTTCAATAATGTTCTTGTACATTTTTTATTAATTTTTTTCTTAGAGTACTACCTTTATGGTTATAGTATATTTTTTGGTTGTAGTTCCTTTATATAGATGGTATATGCAACAATGCAATATACATTTTCTATTCATCAGAAATGTGAGTCTTCTACATGGGCAATAGCATCATCTTATAATTATTTATTCCTGTGTGTTTTTAATATTAGTCAAAGAATTGATTGATCTATTAAAAATTGATTCCTTCATTCTCTTCAGTTTAATTCAATCCCACGTATTAATCCTTGTTTTAATTTCTTGTGCCTTTGGGATCTTATTGAGGAAGTTTTTACCTGTGTCTGTATGTTTAAGTGCTGGTTTCATGCCCTCTGCAAGTAACTGAAAAGTCCCTGGTCTAATTTCCAGATCTTTGATCCATCTTGAATTGACTCTTGTGCAGGGTGAGAAAGTGGGATTTACTTTCATTTTTCTACATATGGATAACCCTTTTTGCCAACACCATTTGTTGAAAAAGCTATCTTTAGTTGGGCGTGGTGGCACACACTTGTAATCCCAGTACTTGGGAGGCTAAGACAGGAGGA
>PVJS01008214.1:0-53806 GCA_004027185.1 Glis glis | reverse complement strand
TTATACTTTATTTTGAAACCGGGTCTCACAAAGTTGCGGAGGGCCTCACTAGGTAGAGAGAGAGAGAGAGACAGGGAGGGAGAGAGAGAGAATGCTCGCGCGTGAGCATGCGCGAGCTAAGGCTGGCCGCGAACCTGGATCCTCCGGTCTCCGCCTCCCAAAGTACTGGGATTACAAGCGTGCGCCACCACGCCCGGCTACGATTTAAAAATTTTAAAACATAAAATAGGGCTGGGGATGTAGCTCAGAGGTAGAACACCCCTGGGTTCAATCCCCAGAACCACAAAAAATAAATAACCAGGCATGGTAGAGCATGCCTATAATCCTGGTACTTGGGAGGCTTAGACAGGAGGATCGCAGGTTCACGGGCAGTCTCAGCAACTTAGTGAGGCCCTCCAAAACTTAGACCCTCCAAAACTTAGTGAGACCCTGTTTCAAAATAAAAATAAACTAGGGCTGGGGGTGTAGCTCAGAGATAGAATGTCCCTTTACCCAGTACCACACACACACAAAAAAAATAACAACTAAAATAACTTAAAGTGTGGGGAAGGGGTGATGCTTGGTGGGCACCACGTAACATGCAGGTAGGAACGAGACGCTCCAGGTGCTGTTGCGCAGTAGGGCAACTTAAACAATGATAATATACAGTGTGTTTCAAAAAGCTAGAAGAAAGGAGTTTGAATGTTTTCCGCACAAAGACATGATAGATGTTTGAGGAGATGGGTATGTTTGCCCTGATTTAAACATTATACAGTATATTCGTGTAACAAAACATCACATAGCACCCCACTGCTCCATACAATTTTTCTGTTTCCATGTATCAGTTAAATGAATTTAATTGAAAACAAACAAAAGCAAAACAGATTTGCGACTCCAGCCCTGGCCATGCCAAGGTTCTGCCTGACGTGGTCAAAGAAAGGGTGAGCCCAGTAGACAATGGAAAGATGTTTGCAAAGCACACAAAGAAAACAACAGCCAACCTAGATTTCCACCCCAGCAAATACACTCAGAAATGCAGGCAAGATCAAGGCATCTCCAGACACACAAAACCCGAGAGGGTGCGTCCTGAGCAGACGGGGACCAGGCAGACAGAAGCCCAGAGATGCAGCCCTGCAGAGGCAGACACGGGCCAAAGCCATGGGAACGCTGAATGGGTGCGGCCACGTGGGCAGTGCGTCAGGAGTCTAAATACATGGGCACGGCGTGTGTGGGCAGGACTGAGCGCAGAGCCCCAAGAGCACAGAGGACCAGGAGACCCGGGGTCCTCGCACTACGGGCAAGGGGCTGAAGGCCTGATCACAGTCAATTGGAGTGAGCTGGGGCCCTATTCACACACACGCTAGGGCCACAACTCTGAGAACAAGACCCACAGTAACAATGACCACACAATCCCAGAGGAGGAGGAGAAAGACCGCGAAACAGTAACTGGAAGAGCAGTCATGGTGGGTCAGCAGCCCCAAAGTCACGTGCCCTAAAAGCATTCCCCATACAGCAAACCCCACAGAAATAACGGGAAAATGGGCAATCCCCTGGGGACATTTATAGTTCAGGATGCATCTTGGAGACTGATAAGACAGGTCACGCTCAGCAGAGACGGGAGGTCTGGACAGCAGGTGAGCTCCCGATGCCACCTGTACCCAACACCAGTTCTCACTGTCACCACGCCGGCTTGAAGCACATCCCGGCTAGTTTCCAAGAAGTGAATAGAAGAATGTGACCTCTGAGTGCAGAGGAATGGAGCAGGTAGCCAGCCACAGAGGATAACCTGAAAGTCCCCCGGGCCTTGGAAATTCAGCAGCATACTCCAAGAACTCGAGCTACAGGAGCCATGATGAAGGCCCAGTGCTGTCTTGAACTAAGTTATAATGAAAATGTGGGGAAAGGAGATTGGAGGGGGCAGAGAGAACGAGATAAAAAGGAGACAAATGGGAAGACTGTGACTTTGAATCTAAAAACTCCATGAGGGCACCCAACCCCTGCAGCAGTCGGGGGCTCTGCCCAGGGCCGGACGTCCTGCCGGGCACTGGAAAACCTCAGATCTCTGGGGGGCAGCGCTCGCTCACCCCAGACCAGTACCAGCCTGCAGTGGGCGGGAGCAGCCACCCACAGCCTCTGCCCGGCATCCTGGTGCCGGCCGTTTGAGAAGCCATGATCACCAAAGTTCAGAGTCAGAGGGACCATGGCAACAAAGCACAACCAAAGAAATCGAGCTCACCCCCCCCACACACACACACACAACCACCATTTACACCATTTGCAAAGTTTCCTGTAAAAGAAGACCCATGCCCCATCCAGGGCTGTCTCTCTCTGTCAATCTCTGCTGCTCTCTCTCTTGTCTCTCATGAGATGGCCCACATTCATTCTTTAAATGTGCCTGTCTTCCTTTAAATAAACCTGTCTATACTCCTACTCTTATCTTGGAAATTCTTGTGTGAGTGAGTGTGTGGTACTGGGGATTGAACCCAGAGGCATTCTACCTCTGAGCTGCACCCCCAGCCCTATTTTTTTTTATTTTGAAACAGGGTCTCACTAAGTTGCTGAGAGCCTCCTAAGTTGCTGAGGCTGGCCTTGAACCAGTGATCCTCCTGTCTCAGCCTCCCAAGTACTGGAATTACAGGAGTGCACCACCACACCTGGCTCTTGGAAATTCTTTTCCAGCCTGAATCCATGGCTCCACAGGAAATACAACCTGTTTTAACTGTGAGATGCAGTTAGACTGTGCTAGGGACAGTCACTGTAGATCCAGCAGGAGCTTCAGAGGACTCCAGGCTCCTCTGGGTGACCTTGCTTGGAGACAGGGACTTTGCAAATGAATCAATTAAGATGAGGTCACACTGGCAGGGCAGACCCTAAATCCTACTGCAGAGGCAGACAAAGGAGAGACCCAGCAGGGCCCTGTGGGGCACCATAAGCCCAGGGCCCTGCAGCCTCAGAAGTGGGAAGAGGCAGGAAGGGGCCTTGTGGAGCCTCCCCAGGGAGCACAGCCAGCCCTCGCCTTTATCTCAGACTTCTGGCCTCTAGACCTGCGAGACAATAAGCTACTGTTGTTTTAAGTCTCCCGGTTGAGGAAATTTGTTGTAGCAGCCCTAGGAAATTGCTATGATAGCAGAAGAGATTATGAACAACTTTCTGATAATAGTTCTTAAAATGTAGATGAAATAGATAAACTCTTTGGGAAATATAACCTATCCAAATCCAAGAAGACAGCTCACGAATATGTCAAGTGCATAACTCGCACCTGACACCGCCAGGCCCGATGGGTCACTGGCCAGTTTTTGCAAACATTGAAGAAAGAAACAACACAGCCGCTCACTTGTAACAGCAGTGGTGGCAAGCCTCCGTGTCCCAGGCCCTGTTCTAGCTGAGCTCTGCTTTGCAAACTGCCCCTTGTAAAGTAATTATTTCTTTTCCACTTTTCTCAGTGTTGTAAATTCTATAGAAAACTGCCTTTGAATGACTGAGAGGCTCGATCCTGGAGTCAACTATGGCAGGGGTAGGAACCAGTGCCCAGGTGAACATGGGACCAGGAGCTAGATTGTCATCTTCTTTGAGTTTCTCAAAGTCCAGGACATCTGATGACCTGCAGATAATATCAAAGTGTGGGCCAGGAACTTGCTAATCTTAGTCTTTAAATAAAAGTAGAATAATGTTTAATTTGCAGGGCAATACTGTGTTTGTCTAAAGAATTATAGGGACTGACTTAGGAGAAGAAAGTCAATTGTTATCACAAGAACATTCCAGCAGAAAAGAACGCACAGGCCCTGGAGGACAGGCCCTTGCTTAGTACCCTCAGCACTGAGCCACAGCCCACTCCCCGTGCTCCCGCCCCAGCCTTCTTGCCTGCTGTCCCCTGCCCCCCTCCCTTTTGCCTACCTGAGCTCCCATCTCCAGGAACAACAGCGTCTCCCACCTTATCAAGTTTCCAGCCCCAATACACAGACTCCTTCCCACCCACTCTCATCCTGGGCGTCGGCTTTGGAGTGGGGAGCAGACAGATGAGATGAGTCCGTAACAGCCTCTTTCAGAGAATTTTTTTTAAAAAAGGGATATTACTGAACTCATGTTATTGGATCTGCATTTGCGCCAAAGAACTAAAAAATGAAACCTCAAGGAGTCACACTGCACGTACAGGTATCTGCGCCATGTGCACGTTGTGAGTGTGTGTGTGTGTGTGTGTGTGTGTGTGTGTGTATGTGCGCGTGCGTGCGTGCGTGCGTATGTGTGCGTGCTAAGCCACAGGTGGTCAACACAGTCTCCAAAGAACAATCAAACCATGCCCCTGAGGCTCCTGGTCCTGCTGACTCCGAGGCCCCGCTCCCAGCATGTTCAGATTGGACACTTAAACTTGACTGACAAGAGGAAACCTCAGTGGAGAGGGTCTTGATGCCTGACTGGGAGCCACCTGGGTTCCTCCCAGCTGTGAGAGGAACCCGGGGTGGAGACCAGAGCCTGCCTAGCTCCCGCAGCATGGAGAGTGCCACCCAGCCTCCTCCTAGACCTGGACATTGGTGCACACAAGTATGTACCTACACACAGAGAAACCCGGCCAGTCCCTGCCATCACCCGCACAGGCGCAGCCTCAGCATTGCCCTGGCCGCTCCTCCCCTCCCTGCAGGTACCTGCCCTCTCTCCTAGTCATGACGCGTTTCCTCCATGAGAGTTCCCACTGCCCCGTTGGATTCTCCTTCACTGGCTCACGCACAACTGCCACCCCTGCAGGGCTCAGGAGAACCTCCGAGATGCCAAGTCTGATGACTTTGCCCACTGACCTTCTGCAAGCCCCAGTCAGAGTTACCACCCAGGGCCAGCCTTTCCTGGGGTACGGCCACATCTCTCCTGGACCCCAGGTACCTCCCCAAGAGGCCCCCCATAGCCACTGCAGCTGGCCTCTTTCTGTCTTTGTGGGTCGTGACATGGGTGACCCCACCGCCTCCTCCTGGGGTACAGGGTCTTGTGGAGCCTCAGCACCTGCTCAAGGCAGAAGGGACATGGGGAGTGACCCCTGAGACTCCAGGGTCAGGGGGGCCAGAGGACCTTCCAGGGCTACCTAGTGAAGTCGGGCCCCCACACACTCCCATCTCTTCCTGCCCTCCTGTGAGGTGCAGGATCCCAACTGGGAAGTTGCTGGGGTCCCCAGGGGTGGCCCAAGGTGCCTGCAGGCATCAGCCAACTTCCACCAGAACTGTGGCTGGCACCCCCCGGCAGGGCTCCCAAAGTGAATAAACTCAGGACACTCAGGAGCCGCCCAGGGTTTCAGAGGGAAGCTGCAGCTTGTGCTGGGTCCTGACGTCTCGGCATGATCAATGGCAAGGAAATGCAGACTGTGGCTGAGATTCATCCAGAACCACCCTGGACCTGCTCCCTAGGCCTGCACTATTCCTCCAGCGGAACCTGGTGGTTCGTGACACCTGCCGCCATCAGAGGCAGGGACTGTCCTCGGCCACAGGCTCCAGCACCAGCGGCAGCAGCCAGGCCTGCTTGTGTGTTCTCCCCTAGAAAGGAGCACTCGGGACACCCAGGCAGCCCTCGGTGCGGCATCCGTGGTCTTATTTCTGGTGGACTCAACCAAAATTGAACTCATTTGGTTGACACCAGAGTCCATCTGTGGGTGACTTTTCTGCAGCCTCATCAAGGGGGCAGCCCCAGAACCCTCCAGAATCTTCCAGAACCCATGGCACTTGCTTCTGCCTGTGATTTGTAGGACTCCAGCCAAGAGGCCGACAGTGACTAGGCACTCTCACAGCCAGGTCCTGGTCCACTGAGGGTGAGTGCAGGTTGGGGCAGGCTCTTGCCCTGGTCCAGGACACAGGGAGCTCCCCTGGCCACCCCGCTCAGGAGCCTGGGGCACCTGGGATGTGGCCCTGGAGCAGACTCCAGGGCCAGGCCACACGTAGGAAGCACTGGCCACCCGCTCCGCTTTCCTTTCCTCTTTAGATTTAACCAGGCTGTGTTCTGCCTGCCCCACCCCACCCCGGGAGGCCCTGCTGATGTGGAGCCACGTCTGCCCTCTGGACCAGACTGGGCTCACTCTCCAGCCTCCTAAGGCGGTCCCAATGCCCCAAATCTCCTCAGAAAGTTCCAGACCCTTTCAGACTGGGTGCAAGCCAGCCCTCCTCACTCCAGACCCTGGACGTCACCATGTCTTAAAAGACAGCTCCATGCCTTCCAGGGTCAAAAGGCACCAATCGGGGTACCAGGCCATGTATGAATGTCAGGTAAAGGGTGAATTTTATGTTAGTGTGCTTCGACCTGACATTGCTACAGGAAGAGTTATTTGTGTTTATCTGGAGTTATTGGGTCTTGTGTGTTATTTGCTATGTCCCATGTCTGGGGGAGGGTGGGATGGACGGGGGCTCTGCTGACCCTGGAGCTTTCTCCTCTGACCTGCACTGAGCCTGGGTTCCACCCACCTCTCCCTGACCCAGGATTTTCAAATGCACAGGGATCCCGGGCACTCGGCCCACCAACTGGACTGGAGCAGCTCGGCACAGCTTCCATCATTTTTTGAGAAATGCCAGGGTGACTCCAACACACCCCTTCCGGGGCAATTTCTGGGGTGCAGAGAACAATCAGGGGTCATCGGCAAGGCCACATGGTCCCTGACGACACTGGGCGTCACCCTGCAGTGTTGTTGGGGCAGAAGGTGCAGGCTAGCTACTAGGCAAGTGGTCTTCTGCTTTATGTCTGGGGTCTCAGGGTATGAACATTTGCAGGACCCAAAGGGGATCTGGGGCCAGGGCACAGGCAACAGGGTGTTGCGACCACAGCTCAGTTTTCACCCTGTGCTGGCTTTCCCACTAACCCCCCCCCCCACATGATCAGGAAGCAAACACACCAGGGCCTGGAAGTGGCACCTGGCTTGGGCAGCTCGAGGCTCCAGTTCTAACCAGGGTGGCCTCCTCTTCCGGCCTCAGAGCGCACGTGGACAGTGGAGTGCGCCAGACGGCGCCCCAAGCCTGTTCAGGCCTCGGCCCTCAGTGGGTACACACCCACTCTGGCCCACCCTGACATGGGGTCTGGAACCTGCCCAGCCCCCGCTTTAAAAGCTCCCAAGGGCTCAGTGGTAAAGGATTTGCCCAGCACATGCAAGGCCCCGGGTTCCAGCCCCAGCACACAAAATTAACTAATTAATATAAATTAATAAGCCAGGCATGGTGGCACACGTTTGTAATCCCAGTACTTGGGAGACTGAGACGGGAGGATCACAGGTTCGAACACAGCCTCAGCAAGTAGTGAGACTCTCATCAACCTAGTGAGACCCTGTTTCAAAATAAAAAAAAAAAGGTTGGGGGTATAACTCAGAGGTAGAATGCCCCAGGGGTTCAATCCCCAGTACCATAAAAAATAAGAAAAATTAATTAATTAATTAAAGCCCCAGAGCCAATTATAATGTGCTGAAAGAATTAGGTTGTGGAAGCCGGGTGTGGTGGCACACACTTGTAATCCCAGGACTTGGGAGACTGAGACAGGAGGATCACAGGTTTGTGGCTAGCCTCAGCTACTTAGTGAGACCCTCCATAACTTAGTGAGACCCTGTTTTAAAATAAAGAATAAAACATTGGTCTGGGGGTGTAACTTGGAGGTAGAATGCCCCTGGATTCAATCCCCAGTACCACACACACACACAAAAAGAATTATGTTGTGGAAGCTGGGTGCGGTGGCACACATCTGTAATTCCAACTACTCAGGAGGCTGAGGCAGGTGGATTGCAAGTTTGAGGCCAGCCTGGGCAACTTAGCAAGACCCTGTCTCAAAATAAAAATAAAAAAGGGCCGTGGGTATAGCTCAGTGGTAGAGCGCTTGCTGAGCATATGTAAGGCTCTGCGTTCAATCCTCAGTGCTGAAAAAAAAAGGAACTGGGTCTTTGAGTTCCCTTGCAGCTCCACTCTAAGCCTGTAGGAAGTCTTTGTGTTTCTAGTAAGATAAAAAACTTGAGGAGCTGGGCATGTAGCTCAGTGGTAGAGTGCTTGCCTAGCATGTACAAAGACCTCAGTTCAATCTCCAGTACTGCAAAAAAAAAAAAAAAGCCTTTTTTGAAACCTGTTAAGGCAGGTATTATCAAAAAAGAAAATAACAAGTGCTGGTGAGGATGTGGAGAGACCGGACCCTCGCGCAGCTTTGCTGGGAATACATAGTGGCGCAGCCACGGTGGAAACAGTGTGGTGGTTCCTCAAAGGTGCAATACAACTGCCACGTGACCCAGCAATTACACCACAAAAGAACAAAAAGCAGGGAATGAACAGGTATCTGCACACCCATGTTCACGCAGCATTATTCACAGCAGCAAAAGATGGCCTGTCAACCAATGGATAAGAGAATAAACACCTGTAATCTCAGTACTTGGGAGGCTGAGACAGGAGGATCACAGGTTCAAGGTCAACCTCAGCAATGTAGCAAGATCCTATTTCAAAAAAAAAAAAAAGGGCTGGAGGTATAGCTCAGAGGTAGAATGCCACTGGGTTCAATCCCCAGTACCAAAAATTTTTTTAAAAGTTTAATGTGGTACGGCGGGACAATATTATGATAATACACTTGTATTAATATTATGATACAGTGGAATATTATTTGGCCTTAAAAAGGAAGAGCTCTGATACCTGCTACAGCATGGATGGACCTTGACGATGTGATGCTCGGTGAGATAAACCAGAAACAACAGGACAAGTGCCGTGGGATCCACTCATGTAAGGTCCCTAGAGTCGTCACACTCTTAGGGACAAAAGGTAGGAGGACAGCTGCCAGGGCTGGGGGCTGATGGGAGCGGAGTTGCAGTTTCGGGAGATGAGGAAGTCCTGGAGGTGGATGGAGGTGATGGTTGCACATTAGGAAAGTGCTCAGTGCCACGGAACTAGACAGGGTTCTGCCATGTCGCCCAGGCTCAAGCGATCTTCCTGCCTCGGCCTCCAGGAGCTATGACGCCAGGTGTGCACCGCTGCACCGGCTTAAAATGGTAGATTTTATGTTATGTGCATTTTATCCCAATAGAAAGGGAATTGAGCACAATGCTTACAAACAGGCCTGTGTGGTGGAAACAGCACACGGCCCTGCTGGCCGGGTCTGTGACAGCTTCAGAAGGCCTTTGTCAGCAGACACCATCAAGTCAAACTCCAGTCCCCACTAGAGGTGCTGCTGGGGCCCCAGGACGGCCATAGTCCCGCTCAGTGACAGAGGGAAGGTGGCTGCCTGGCCCTGCTGTTCCCAGGATGCTGGAGCAGGAACGTGCTGGTGAGACCAGAGCCTTAAGAGCGGAGCCTGCGGCTGACGATCCGGGGCCACAGTTGCGGCCACTGCAGGCATGCCTGGCCAGAAGCACTAGCGTCCTCACCCCGACCCTGACCCAAAGCTGCTGCCCAGGTCCTCGGACAGCATGGGAAGCCTCCCGGGAGGCATGGACACCCTGGACTGACCAGCCAACGCCTCACCCCACCGCTGACCAGGACCCAGTGCAAACATGCGAGAAGGGCTGAGGGAAAGAGAGCCCTTCTTGCCATCGGCCCGAGGCCCACCGCCACCTTCCTGAACTGACCAGCTAGCAGTGGGGTGCTCAGCCACCCACCTATCTGCTCAGCACTGGCTGCTCCCGTGGAAGAGCGGGGTTCGGGGACTCTCGCTCCATCTTGGAGCCCTGGCACTTCCCAGTGTCTGAGCCTCTGCGTGCTCACCTGCAAGACAGGACGGCAGGACCTACTGCGATGAGTGGACAGAGGGCGAGAGGGAGAGGCCTGGCAAGATGCTGCGTCTGCGTCCTCGGCTCCCTGAGACAGTGAGGTGTGCTCACAGTGTCTGTGAGTAGGCGAAAGGCAGAGGGGCACCAGTGACCAGCGGTCACCACACAGCATATTCCGCTCCTGAAGCCTGCCCAAAAGCTCTCCACGAGAAGCACCCGGGGTTCAGGTCCAGGAGAGTGGGGGAGGGGCCTGATGTGCAGCCTCCACCCCACCCAGCTGCCCTGGGATCCAAGGAGGCAGGGAGACACCCATCCCAGCCCTGTCCACCTGGGCACAGGTGTGGAGTGGGGGATGTGGCCACAAGGCCCAGGCAGTGAGCACCAAAGCAAATTCCCTAAGATACCACTCCCGTAAGGCTTGACCGGATATAGAACTGGACTCCGGTCCAATTCAGTTTCCTCTGTGTTCAGCTGAGATTCTCCTCTCCCTAGTAAAAGACAGAAAGGCAGCGAGGTCTCTCTAGGGACGAGAGTCGGTCAGTGTGGTCAGCTTTGCGACTCTGTTGTGCTTTTCCATAAATACTCATGAATGAAGAACAGTGTCACTGTAGCCAGTATGGTCCCTGCATCGCCCATCCTCACCGATGCCCCTTCACCTGCCACGGTGGGTGACTTCCATGGAACGTGGGTAGCCACGCCTGTGCCACGGGTGCAGAGGCTGCCCCCCAGGGCAGTAGGGAGCACCATGGCCTGCCTGGGACCAGAGGACATGGATGCATCAGCCACACTGACTGGACCATCCGCCCACACCTGGAATCCCACTACAAGAGGAAGAGGAGCTGGCAGACAGGCCACAGGGAGAGGGAGGACTGTGACCCGCCTCTGTTCTGAGTCTGTGCTGACTGTGTCCTCCTCCAAGGGAACTATGGGCAGGACTGGCAGAGCTGCGAGGTGTCCGTCCCTTCCAACCCAGTTCTGACGAGAGCATGGGGGTCCTGCAGGCGGCGCGGGGTCAGACAGAAGTACACAAGGAAACTAAGCATCAAACCCACAGGAGCCCAGCGTGCAGCGAGTGGGAAACTGCTGCGCACGGTGCCATCCAACCCAGCAGACAGGGTCTCTGGTCTGCCCCATACCCCAGGGGACAGTTCCTGGGCAAGACTATGGTACAGAAGCTACCAGGCCCTCAGGCACCAGGGCACCAAGAGCAAGCAACAAGCAAACAAGCACACAGGGGACAGCGGGCCTGGGGGACCCCATCCAGGCCAGGCCACATGGGAATCATGTCACCAGGAGAGGCCCAGACATGAACTGGGTATGCACGGGGGTGGCCAGAGAGAGAAGGCTGCAGCACCCCAGTCTGGCCCGCTGCTGCTCTGGCTCCCTGTCCATGGCCAGGCCGCATCATAGCCCAAGGTTCACCTGGTTCCAAAGGCAAAGGCGCCATAGGAGGCCCACCAGCCCCCAGAGCCCTGTGGGGGACTCGCCAGACCAGCCCGCCCTGTCCTAGCCGGGGTAGGGACTTGTCACCCAGGCTGCGTGCTTCCCTGTGACCCGTCCCCACCCCACCGAGAGCTGCATGGTACCCAGGAGCCCCAGGCTTCTCCCCGACCCCTGCTTCTCCCCTAAATGCCCCCCTCCCCTCCTCAGCTAGGTCCCTCGCCTCTGCTTCCCAGCCCGCCCTCGGGGCCCCAGGCCCCTAATCTGGAGGCCCCCACTTCCATCCCAACACCTCCTGTCTGTCAACTCAAGGCCTGCTCCCTGCTGGACCATGGCCCTGTCCCTGCTCACCCTGAGGCACACAGAGACACACGGGGACACGCAAAATACATGTAGACACACTCAGAGACCAACGGGGACTAACATGGACATGTGCAGAGACACAAAACACACACACACAGACACACGTAGAGACACAGGGACTAACATAGACATGCGAGACACGCAGAGACACAAAACATCCGCAGACACACACAGGGTCTAACATGGACACACAAAACACACATAGCTACACACAGACACACAACACACACACACAAAGACACAGAGACACACGGAGACTAACATGGACACACACAGACACATAAAACACACAGACACATGCAGAGACACAGGGCCTAACATGGACCCACGCAGACACGCAAAACACACACAAAGACACAGAGACACATGCAGAGACACAAAACACATACACAGAGACACACAGGGACTAACATGGACACACAAAACCTCAGTAAATGCTTATCGAATAAAATTACCTTTTCCAGTTACTATGGCTGCATGACAAGCCACCCAGAAATTTGGTAGCTTAAAACACCAACTTGAGGATTTTTCCCGAATTGCTATACATTTTGTCTATGCATTCACGGTGTAATATGCGCAGAGACACAGGGACGAACATGGACACACAAAATACACATAGACACATGCAGACACACAGCACACTCACAAAGACAAGGATACACACATATTAGTTTGTTTGTTTTGCAGTGCTGAGGATTGAACCCAGGGCCTCATGTGTGCTAGGCACATGCTCTACCACTGAGCTACATCCCCAGTCCAACCACACATATTTATATATGGCGGGGGCTCAGCCAGTCTCGGGACCTGACATGACTTCAATGCCCTGTTGCCCTCGTCTAGGGTCCTCTTGTCATCTATCCCTGCCCTGCTTTCTCAGACCGCCTGTCGCCCCCACACCTGAGCCTCCCTCCTCAGTAGCCTCTCCAGCCCCCACACTGCCCTCCCTGCACCCAGGCTGGCGAGGTCCCCAGATTAGGAAGCAGCAATGGAGAGACAGCGGCTCCATATCCCCCCAGCACTGGTGCTGCGTGCATGAGTGGCCGCTCCTTCCTGCCGACAACTGTGCACATGGACATGTGGACATTGTGCTGACCAGTGAACCTGCTCCCAGACCAGGTACCGCCACCTGTGTGCCGGGCCTTGTCCCAGGGGCGTCCCCCAGTGGGGCTCTCCACCGCCGCTCAGCCCAGATGGGGAGGGACCGTGCACAGAGCGCCAGCTCGACCAGCACACAGCTGGGAAGAAAACCTGAAAATATCCTGTCCTCAAATAAAATTGCAAGAGAAGAACAAAGCCCTTTTGCCCTCTTAGTCCCCTGAGCTTTAACAAAACACCCGAGACTGTGGTTTACCAACAAGGACATCTCCACAGCTCTGGAAGTCCAAGGTCCAGGCGTCTGCTGCAGAGGTCCGCCTGCTGCTCCACAGATGCGCTTCCCACCGTCCTCCCCGTGGCGGGAGGGGCCACGGCTCCTGCGGCTGCTTTCGCAAGGGTGCTGGCCTGCTGACCCCTGGAGGGCCCACCTATGGTACTGCTGCACGGGACGAGGAACTGGCACTGGCTCGGGGCGACAGGCACTGAGCGCGCGGCTCACTGCCCCAGATACCACGTTGTCCCACAGCCTCATGGTGGCACCTCACTGCACACTGAGCCAGGGTCCTCTGCTTGAGCCCTGGTGTTTCTGGGGCCCACGGAGCTGCCACAGGCCCTGTCCCTCCTATATCACGTTACCTCTGGGTGCATCTGAAGCGGCCTGAGCTGGGTTTAAAGTCACACCTGGGCTCCTAAGTCCTCTTGCTACCAAACACGGACAAAGTTCACTGTTGCCATGGCCACAGCCACGGCCCCTGAACGCGGCAGGGCAGCCGGCACTAAAGCAAGGGCAGCGGGCCGCTCAGGGTCCACCAGGAGCTGCCTCCTGTGCTCCTTTCTGGGGAGGAATAATCAGGGCCGCTGACCCTCGGTGCACATGTCTGACTCTGCCCACTGGTTCTGGCTTAGGCCCCTCTGTGGGCTCCTGAGTCACCCACCCCAGTCCCGCACTTGGCGTCCACTCGCTCAAGGGCACGGTGGTGTTTTCCTGGTGGCGGAGCCAGGTCCTGACCTCCTCCCCCTCCCCAGCATGCCCTGCGGAGCCCAGGAGGATAAGAATGTGGGTCCTACACCAACGGACCGGGCCAGGTCTCCATGGCCAACAAGATGCCCCCCCCAAGCCGGACACGCAGAGCAGCTACATATGCGGAGTGCCGTAGACAGCAGTGATGACCACAGCAGCAGGGACATCAAGGCCAGACCAGTCAGGCGGGCAGCAGTCGGTCCATCCCTGACTCAGGGCACCCAGGAGACTCCATCCAGCCCATCTGCCCTCACAGGAGCCTGCACCACCCTGCTGGGCTGCAATGGAGACGACCTGGTGTCTAACACGGTCCACCCTCTCACGGTCTGGAGGTCGGGGGCCCAACCAGCACAGGAAGGGGCCTGGGCACAGCGGGTCCTCTCTGGGAGCCTCGAGGGTCCATGAGCTGGGCTCTGTGTCACCTCCAGGCACCTCCAGCCTCAGCTGGAGTCTGACAGCTTCCCAAGGAGGGCGCTGCTGATCATGAGGGCCCGCACCGTGCATCATGCCCCGGCGGGAGGGCAGCTCTGAGAAGGCGGGGAACTCTCCAAGAAACAGCGTGGCTCAGCTGTGCCCCTAGAGGGTCTGGGGCTCCACTCACGATGGCACAGCTGGCAAGACTCTGGCAAGAGCTGGGTGTTCCTTACCACGGGGGAGATGGTTCCCTCTGAGACAGAGCCCACTGGGCAGTGATGGCACCACCGCGGGTCACCTTGCAACTGGGCCAGCCCACAGTCCTAGAGGAGAGAAGGCTCAGGGACCCAGAGCTCCGGCTCTCCTTCCCACGCACGTGATCTTACTGACCCTGTGGGCAGCACACTCCCCTTTTACGCCCTTGTCCCCTCCTGGCACAGGCCCAGGGGGCTCCTGGAAGGACTAGGCATGCCGAGCTGGGTCCGAGAACTCCACTTCCTGTCCTGGAGCCCTGACACACAGTGAGAGGAACAGACTGCACCAGGCCAAGGGCGGTCCCTCCCTCCCTTCGTTCCCCCCTCTTTTCTTTCCTTTCATCCCTCCCTCCCTCTTTCTTTCCTTCAGGTGCTGGGGGTGGAACCCAGGGCCCTCCTCTTGCTGGGCGAGCTCACCACTGAGCCACACCCCCAGCTCCAGGAGTGGGTTTTGAACATTTCTTTTTTTTTTTTTTTTTTTTTTTTGCGGTACCGGGGATTGAACCCAGGGGCTTTCTACCTCCGGGCTACGTCCCCGGCCCTATTTTTTATACTTTATTTTGAAACCGGGTCTCACGAAGTTGTGGAGGCCTCACTAAGTAGCTGAGGCTGGCTGCGAACCCAGATCCTCCGGTCTCCGCCTCCCAAGTACTGGGATTACAAGCGTGCGCCACCACGCCCGGCTCGGTTTTGAACATTTCTAAACCAGCCCTTGGGCATGGGCTTGAGGCTCCTGGTCCCAAGACCTTTGAGGTCACAGATGCCAGAACACATCAGAACATGCCAGAATGTGCCAGAAAATGCCCCGCCCAGGCCTCTGCCTCCAGAACACCCCGGGTCCTGGTGCACTGGGGACCCAGAGTGGCGGCAGTGCCAGCTGAGCTCTGCCACGTCCCAGAGCACAAGCTTGTGGACCCAGCACTGCTCTGTGTCCACGGCGTCCCGGAAGGAGCTGTCCTGTGCTAAAAAGGGCCCAGAGACACTGCTTTCAGGGACCGAGTCCTGCGTTGGGATCAGGCTGCACTTGCAGAGGCGGGAACTGCAGAGAGGGTGGCAGGCCAGAGCAGGTGCCAGCACCAGGCCGGGGCACCCACCTGCAGGCCAGTGTGGCAGGGGCCTCATCCAGGAAGGCATCCAGGAGGTCTCTACCTCACCTCGTGGGGCTGGGGGAGACCGGGCACACAGGACCCTGAGGAAGGCAGCCCCCTCCCAGCCCGCTCATCCCAGGTATGGACACCGTGTCCCCCAGATCAGGGCAGCCCTGGCTGCTCGATGCACACCCGAGATGCCTGTGATCTGAGCACCCCTTGGTCCCGTGACCCTGGGCCTGATGGACACAGGTGAGCTGGGTGGTGGCAGAGCTCCAGCCTGGGGCTATTGGCATTGCCCGTTCATTGGCATTCCCTTCCTAGGAGCCCTGGTGAGCATGGTTCCATAAACAGGGAGGCAGGGCCAGCACCTCACCAGCATGCCCAGTGCGCCTAGTGCGCCCAGTGCACCGGTTTTCCCAGGAACGTGGCACTGCCCCTGCCGTGCGCCGTCTAGTCCAGGGGGACGAGAAAGCTCTGGTCGCCAAGCAACCATCGGAGGATCGGAGGCCCAGGGCCCCAGGGAGGGCTCAGGTGGCCAGCGGATGGGGCTCAGGGGAGGGAGGCTCAGCCCAGGCAGGCGGTTGATAAGCACCAGGCCTGAGAGGGACAGAGTCAGGGTGCTGGCCCTAAAGGCTCAGTGACCTCACAGTGCACCTCATGCAGAGACCATTCTGGGAGGCCAGTGGGGGGGGGGGCGGAGGATGGGGCAGAGCTGTGTGGCTGCAGGGTGCAGGGACCAGGGGACCAGGGGACCAGGGATGCTGAGCAGGGCTGGCCACCCCGAGGCCTCTCTGTGTCCTCACACGGCTCCCTCTGTGCACTCCCAGTACCTCCCTCGCTGCTTGTAAGACCAGAGTCCTGCTGGATTGGGGTGCCTCCTTATGACCTCAGCTAGCTCTGACTCTCCCCGCCCCCAAAGGCCCCACCTCCAGATACACTCACGCGGGGGGCAAGGGCTTCAACCTGCGGATTTGGGGGCCACAGTTCAGTCCATAGTAGTCTGTATCACAGGAGAACTTCTGTCGATTTTCTGGGACCCCCAACGTTCCAGCCCTGTTTCTCCACTTTGCTGGCCCCTGTGTTCCTGGAGCACGGCTGGTGCTGGGCACCACAGCCAGGCATCCTTCACTGTGTGGTCCCCTAAATGCCCCAGCACCTTCCTCAGTACACCAGTCAACTAGGGCAGAAACTGCTCAGAACCACCGGGGAGCCCAGGGGCCTCCTCCCCGAGGCAGGGAGGCCCCTCAGTCACATCAGCTGGCCACCAGCTCCCACGGCTGGCACGTGTAACGTCATCGCAGCGTGCGCAGCCTGCACAGCCTGGAATCAGGAAGGCCTGGGAGGTGGAGGAAGAGGAAGGCACCTGGGCCCACAGGTCCACATTCCCCCACTCAGGGGCTGGCCTCAGAGGGTGGCTTCAGCAAGGAGCTCCCCATCCACCCGTGACATCCAGCACAGCCCGACTGGTCACTCCAACTTCAGAGCAGCCGTGCCCTATCCCCCAGCCCCGTTCTTCCTAGTCTTCCATCATCACTACAGCTCAGGCAAGAATGTGACACAGAAGGAGAGGCGCCAGCAGCTCCAGGTGGGGCCGGGCATGCACAGGGGCAGGCAGAGCAGGACGAAGGGGAGATGGCAGGGGAGGCTGCCAGTGAGCACCCGCCTCACCAAGGGGACAGACACCGCAAGCCTTTATCACTTTATTAAGTGTGGGTATTTATCATTCGACATCTAGTTTTGCTTCCATGTTTACAGATTGCCAGGCCTGAGGTGGGGTGCTGAAATAAAAAATGAGGAAACAGATACGTGTGTGCAGAAGTCTTTCTGTAATGGCCTCTGAGCAAGTGGGAAGGCAGAATCACATCCACACGTCCCCTCCTTGGTCTCTCCCCAGGCTCATCAACTGCAGTGACACATGTCCTGTTTCATCTGAATCACAGCGGAGTTTCTGCAGTCAGCGATCACTGTACAACTGCAATATTTGTTCCATCACTTAATGCTGACTCCATGATACAGTGGCAGATGAGCACCCT
Source organism: Glis glis (assembly GCA_004027185.1). Lineage (NCBI taxonomy): Eukaryota > Metazoa > Chordata > Mammalia > Rodentia > Gliridae > Glis > Glis glis. Next base: position 36,431 of record PVJS01008214.1, on the reverse strand, counting down.
GGTTAGGGATGGCTGGCGTGGCAGAGGGGTGGCCACTCCCCAACGCATGGCCCGGCCCTGCCCAGAGCGCCCACCGCCCGCACAGGCCCGGCCCTGTACCACATAGGCGGCACAGCCACCTCCGCAACAGTCACAAGGTTGCCCCGGGACACTGGGGTGGCCCTGCTTGGCCGCCAGGCTCACACTATGGACAGATGGTGACCACCTGCTCAATGCGTGGGTCCCAAATATGTTTCTCCACAGAAACAACACTGAAGGGAATCTTGGTGGTATTGTCTGTAGAGGAAATCCAGGAACAGCAAGAGGACCGGAGAGAAACCAAGGCCAAGCCTGGCCATGGGTCATTAGGAGGATGGCTACATGGCGCTCATCAGGTTGGCTGCCTTGTTTCTCTTAAGCTCCATGTTTGGTTGGTTTCAGAATGACTTGCTTTTAAAATCAGAACCAAAGAAGAAGAACAAAGGGATTTCTGTGTAGAAAAGACCTTCCAATATACTAGGTGTTAAGAGGTTGGGAAGTGCATGCAAGCCTTGCTCATGTGTAGGTGTGCACATGAGTTGTGTACTATGCGTGGGCTGTGCACATATATATCAGTGTGTATGCACATGTAAAAACATGAGTGTGCACGAGTATGTGTGGGTGTGAACACATGGGTGTGCATGTGTACATGTGAGTGCGCGTGTGAATGCACAGTTGTGTAGATGTGTATGCGGGTGTATACACTTGTAGATGTGTGTATGTGAACACATGTATATGTGGGTGTGTGCATGTGAACACATGGGTGCACACGTATATGTGGGTGCGTGCACACAGGTGCATATGTGTATGTGTATATATGGGTGTGCATGTGCATATGTGGGCGTGTGCGCACAGGTGCATGTGTGTATACACATAGGCATGCATGTGTATATGTGTACACAGATGTGTGCATGTGTATGCGTGGGTGTGTACAGGTGGGTGTATGCATGCAGCCCCCGGTGAGGCTTACACAGATGGACTTCTGAGCTCACTTTCACGGGTCAGTGCTGGCCAGGGTGCCTGGGTGCCTGGTCAAACATTATTCTGGATGACTCGGGTGTTCTGGGTGAGACTGGCATTCACAGCATGGACTGCGAGCAGAGCGATGGCCTCCCGGTGCGGGTGGGCCTCACACCACAGAAATAAGCAGCTTCCCCAGTGGAAAGGAGCTCTGTGTGCAGCAGGCCATGGCTGGGCAGCACACCCACGTGCCAGCGCACACCAGGGAGGACCCAGGAGGCTGCACTGACACACGTAACTAGAGCAGCAGGCCAGCCCCTTCCTTGCAGGGTGGCGGGGAGTGGGGTGGAGAGAGGACTGGGAGCAACCTGCGAGGGCAAAGCGGGCTGCAGGCCAGTCATGCTGGTCCCAGGTAGGGACCCAGGTCCTACACGTGTAGCCAGTCCAGAGACCCCTCTGCCTGCGCTTTCTCTATGGACTCACAGAGGTCCTGGTGGATGCCCTCCTCTGCTCCTGGCTGGGGAGCCCCTGCTGGAGTCCAGGGGTCCAGCAGGGTAACTGAGGCCAAGTGGACATTCTTGGTCCTCAGAGGGATTGGTTTTGGGGAGGGCAGCGCTGGGCAGTCCCCCTCCCTGTCTCGCGCCCTTCCGGGACAGGGGCCATGAAGGATGTTATTTGACACAGGAAGGCCCTGGACAAAAATATCTCTTCCAGAAGGCTGGAAAGTGCACCTTGCAGAGAGTAATTTAGATTAAAAAGGGCCCTTCCTGGCACAGCGGCCTCAGTGTGAATTGATTTAATCAAATTGGCGTCTCTGTCCTCAGGAAATGAGCTGGAGCTCCTCCACCTCCGGGAAGGAAGGGTCTGGGGGTGGGACTTGGTTTATCTCCAGGTCCCTACCTCCCGTTTGCATTTCTGTTTGTTTTTTTTTATTGTGGTAAAATATACAGAATATACAATTTACCATTTTAACGTTATTCCCTCTCTTTTTAAGAATGGGTCTCCCTATGTGGCCCAGGCTGGCCTCCAACTCACAATTCTCCTGCCTCTGCCTCTGCCTCTGGAGCAGCTGGGACTGCAGGCACTTGCCACTGTGCTCGGCCTTTTTAACCATTTTTAAGTGTAAGCTCCGCGGCACTAAGCACATTCTCGTAGCTGTGTAGCCGTCCCCAGCACCCACCTCCAGATCCCTTTGTACCCTGTAAAACTGAAGCTCTGTGCCCATTAAACAATAGCCCCGGCCCCTGGAGCCTCTGTCCTCCCCTCTGTCCCTAGGAGTGTGAGGTCTCTGGGGCCTCGTCTAAGAGGAGTCACACAGCATTGACCCCTCTGTGCCACCGAGCAGCATGTCCTCAAGGTCCACCCACATGGTAGCAGGTGTCAGCATCTCCTTTCTCTTTAAGGCTGAGTAGTATTACCTCATATGCATTGTCAAAAGGCAAAATTCAACAAATTTGCTACAGGTCTGATCGGCTTTAACTCAAGATTCACAAATCAGGCAGTCTCTAACATACAAAAGACAGGGAGAGCCTGCGGGGGCAGGGCACAGCGGTAAGTTTCACATTTTGCAACAAGGAAACAGAACGATAGAAAAGCCTGATGTTTGCTGGCAGGGAACTTGAGGTTACTCCTTTAAGGGCTAGGGTATGGGGGTATGTCAGCTGCTGCATAGAGGGAGGTACCACGGTGACTACGAGCTCAGGTGAGAAGCCAGAAGAGTGGAAATTAGGTGACTCAGGTGGACTGGAGCCCCTATTTCAGAAGAAACTGGCATGGTTAGGGTCTACCTGCTTCCTTAAATCTTTGGTCTGATGACATGGAGTTTAGCACAAATGTCTCCATTTGGGCTGGAATAGTGTGTCAGGGCCTAGTGCAGGAGCTCTAGTCCTGACAGGCTGTTCTTTTGTTGTCCAAAACAACTGCCTCCTGAACTTTCACCTCACCGTGTGCTACACGGTGTCTATCCACTCCCCCATCGACGGGCACCGGGCTGCTGCCGCCTTTTGCAGCCGTGAACAGCGCTGCTGTGAATGGGGGTGTGCAAGCACCTGTTGAGGTGCTTTCAACTCTTTGGGGTATATTCCTACGTGTGCAATTGCCATATTATACGGTATTACTCTATTTAAATTTTTGAGGAAGCTCCACGCTGTTCTCCACAATGGCCATACCACTCTACATTTCTATCGGCAAAGGGCAAGAGTTCCAATTTCACCACATCTTTGCCAACATTTGTTATTCCTTTTATAAGTAGCCATCAAATGGGTGTGAAGCGGCCGCTCATGTGGTTTCGATCTGCATCTCCCTGATGGGTGCTGACACCCAGCATCTTTCTGGTGCTTATCCACCATCTGTACAACTTTTTGGAGAGATGACGTTCCACGTCCTTTGTCCACTTTTGAAAGGGTTTACTTGGGCTTTCTAGTGAGGTTATAGAAGTCCTGTACAGCCTGGCTATTCCCCCTCATGCGATATATGATTTACACACATCTCATCCCACTCTATGGGTAGTTTTCCCCTCTTCTGGCTTCTCACCTTGTAGTCACCATGGTACCTCCCTCTACAAAGCAGCTAACATCAGGCACACATCTGGAGCCCTAGCTCCCTGCCCCTGTCTGCAGGGAAGAGCCCTCACCAGGCACCTGCTCTGGGGTCCAGGGCCCCTCATAGCAGGCTGGGGCATGCAACAAGCTACCTGAAATGGGGTTCTCCTCTGTTTCCTACATGAGCAGATCACCGTAGGGTAGGAGACACTGGGAGCCCCAGCCGAGGGGGCCTCGTCCCCCTGAGGCCGAGCACGCTCTGGGTAAAGAGCAGAACTTCTTGCTTTTGGATGTTAAAGCCTTTAAAGAAAACTCCGACATATAAAGGAAGTTGGTCCCTTAAAACCCACACCCTGCTCCAGGGGAAAAGAGGCAGAATCGAATCCTAAGTAGCACAGAAGAGAGCGAAGGAGGCCAAGCATTCTCTCGTTCAGCCAAGTTAACAATCAGCGAGCCAGGATCCTTTAAGAGAAAGTGACAGTACACCAGCTTGCTCTGCTCCGGAGAGCTGGAGGCGGCTCACCGGTTACCAGGAGGGCCGAGCACCATGAAATATTTAAGCAAAAAGAAAACAGAGTCTGCCCAGTGCGCGGCAGGTTTTCAGACACCAGAGCTGTGTCCTGGGCCTCGGAGCAGCTCCCCAGCCTCCCAGCCTCCCAGCACCCAGGAAGGAAGAGGCGGCTGAGTCCTGTTCCTAAAGAGGGATGTGCAGGACACGGACCCTCCTGAGACCCAGGACTCCATGAAGGATAAGGACAATGTGTAAATGCATGTGAAGTGCGGTGCACCTGGGCCAGGCTGCAGGCTCCTGGGGACCAGGACCTCGTGCTGGTGTCTGGCCAGGGCGCGACAATGGCTGATGTTGAGAAAGAGGATGGCTGCTGTCTCTGCCCAGCACAGACTCCAGGTCCTGGATCCTGATCGTGGAGCTCACACTCCTGCGCAGGCCTCAGACACAGGATTGTTCTCCACGGGAGCCACGTCCAGGGCTCAGACAACTAACCAGAACACAAAACCCCAAAACATGCTCCACAGAGACACACAGAGATACACACAGATGACACAGAAGCATAGGGAGACATGCACACCAGATAACAGATACAGAGAGACACAAGAGACACACACACAGACACAACGCAGACAGAAACACACACATAGCATGGAGACATAAGACACAGATGCACACAGACAGCACACACAGATGCACGTGGATATATGTATACAACACACAAAGATACAGACACACTAGGAAGCCTCAGCCAGGCCTCGGTGGGGAGATCTCTGGGATCTGGGTCTCTGCAGGACCTGCACTCCCGCCCCCACACACCCAGGGATGGTGGTGTCTGGCCTCCCCAGGCGCTGACCCTCCAGGTGTAATTACCACAGTCTGCAGCACTGTGGCCCCACCAGCCATAACAATGCCGGGAATCGGAGGGCCAACCTCCCATCAGGGACTCCACCCTGGTCTTCAGTGGCAAGGGTGAAGCCGCAGGAGCAGGAAGCCCTAATGCTAGGTAGTGAGCAGCCCGTCCCGGCAGAGCACAGCCTGGGGCATCCTGGAGGCGGGAGCGGCAGGTGTGCCCCTTGCTGCCCACAGCCTCCCCAAAGCCCTGTTCTCTGGGCCCCTCTGCACACGGCTCTACTTGCCATCTGGGGACCCTCTCCCTGCCTTGTCCCTTCTAACTCAGGGGCACTCCAGGTGACTGTCCATCTCATGTCTCTGTAGCTGCATCTAGGACTCCCTGGGATTTGTGCCACCAAAGAAACTGCACTAAGGACCTTCACCAGCACCCCTTTCTGGGGAGGAGGGGCACCTCCCTCTGGAACCCCCACACCATGTGTGGTATTTCAGGCCCCAATCCCTTACCCACCATCCTGTCCTGCTGGACCCGACACTCCTGTCGTTGGGTGTTCCAGTGGTCTTCCCTCACCCTGTCACCCGGCCCCCACTCCTGTGCTCACAGAAGATGCAGCGATGCAGGGAACAGGTAGTCACACCTGGTGGCAGGTATGTGGCACACTCAAAATCGTGTCCTCAACTGAGAGAACAGGCCTCAGCACAAAGCCACGGTGCCAAGGCCCAGTGTGTGCAGTGGGCTTCCTGGTCATGGAGCAAGGCCCGTAGAGCACCGTGCTCATGCCCCTCCACAGGGCAAAAGAGAGCCTGCCGCCGTTTGCATCTACGGCCAAACGCAGCCCCACTGAACAAGACGGGACCAGAACTCTCTCGAGTAACCGCAGTCTGTGCGGCGAGGACAGTGGAGCAGCCGAGGACCTGCCAGCCAGGAGGCTGGGAGTTCACCTCAGTCGCCTGCCACACATCTGCAATCAAAAGGTCAGCTCCGGTCAAACGCCCCACCCGGTGCCCAGCCTCCTGGCACAGTCCCTAAGGTGGACCAATAAATCTTGTTTGCTTTTCTAAACTTAGTTTACATTGTCTTAATGGCCACAACAAATAATAGGTCTTCTGTTCCCACAGCGTGGGCACGACACGAAAATTACCTGATGGACCATTGGCTGGAACTGGCCCCAAACCCCAGCACACCTGGCACCCCACTATCTACTGACAGATGTCCTTGGCTAGCCAGGTGCAGCACAGGGTCCCATGTCCCAGGGCTGGAGTGGGAGAGGGCCCACCCCCACCCCACTCCTGGGAGGGCCTGACACCCAACAGCTGGCTGGAGAACCCACCCCCATGGAGAGGAAAAGGTGGGCAGGGGAATGAAGAGAGTTGGGGGTCTCCTGCCCCCAAACAGCCCTGCTTCCTCCTTGGCACATCCAGGCCTCTGGGGCAATGCCCTTTCTCCACCTGAGCAGGAGGATGGAAATATCAAGGACCTGATGCAGGAAGGAGGACAAGTTACAGCCTGCGCCCATCCCCAGGGGCCTCTGGCAGGGTGCACAGCCAGCATGAGGGATGTTGAGCAGCAGAGGAGCCCAGAGAGGGGACCGGCAGGGTCAGCCTGCCCTCTGCACTAGCCCTGCCCAGGAGTTGGTGGATAGTGCCCTACTACCTTCTATCCAGGAGGCAAGGTTGAGCCCGGGGAGGGGCAAGGTCAGCATGGAGCACTGTAGGGACAGCCCCCCTCAGTGGAGTTCAGCTGGCCAGATGCTCCCCTGAGGGGAGGGGGCCCAACCCAGGGGGCTGCAGCGTCTAGGAGGACCCCACCCCTGGAGGCTGCTCTGCTTTTTCTTGTCCACACCCTCTGGGAGGTCCTGCTGAGCTCCTGTGTCTAAGCCGTCTCCCCGTAGCACCTGCAGAATGCCCACAGCCCGGAGGTCCCCGTAGCACCTGCAGAATGCCCACAGCCCCAAGGTCCCCGGCAGTTCCTCTAATCCACAGTAATTGAAGACCTGGCCACTCCCAACTTATTTCTAGGGTTCAACAGAGAAAACCCAAAGAAATGTGTCCCTTGGCAAGCAGGCAGATGGCCGGCCACCCCACCTCTTGCTGCCTAGTCCAGTTTAGGGGGAAATCCCAGAATCTCCAGAGAGTGCCAGCCACCTGCCCCACAGCAGCTGTGGGAGGGGCCGCAGGAGAGTCCTGGGCTGGAGACCTCAGCCTTGAACATCAGTACCAGGACGCTCACTCAGGAGTCCAGGGAATGGCTCTGGTTGGGGGTACTGGGACCCAGCCACCGCCCAGGACAAGCATCCCATCCGCCCCGTCCCCCAGGGCACAAGCCCACTCCTGACCTAGGGCTCCAAGCTGGGGCAGACTGAGACTGTGACCCCCGCACACAACCACTAGCACCCATCTGGGCAATTCTGAGGATGGGAGTCTACAACACACGTAGACCCAGACACACGCGCACACAGAGACACACACCACACACAGACCGGAACCACAGATGCCCAAGTTCACAAAGGAGGCAGCTGCCCGGATTTCATTGCAAAAATGAACTCTCCCAGAAAAAGCATCAAAACACCGAGCTGAAAAACTCTAAAGCCTGTGCTGCTCTCAGCCTTCGCCCTCACCGAGGGCTCCACGAGTGTGCACACGAGCAACATGCACATGTTGATCTGCTCCCACGCAACGCGCGACTCCCGTGGAGACCCTATGCTGGGGAGGGAGCCGACTCTCCCCAGACCACTGGGGAGGGTGACTGGACTTCGGAGGACCTGCCGGTTGTCTAGACCATCAGCTCAGCTGTAGAGACTCCACCCAGGATGGCCAGACTCTCAGAATGGAGAAGGTCCCTCGGGGAGCGACTGCCCAGTGCCATCTGTCCTCGGGGTGGGAGAGGTTCAGGGCCAAACCCTGGGCCAGGCCTCTGCTCCCCATGGCCCAAAGCAGGACCCTGCGGAATGGGGAGAGAGCCATAGAGGAGACCGCTCCCACCCCAGGTCCCAGGGGCACACGGCTTTGCCTGCATGTGGGAGGTGCACAGCCAGGGGCCATGCTGTCCTAGGTCGCCACATGCAGGGCAGTCAGGAGCCATGCAGGGTCGCCGGCACTTCCATCTCAGAGTTCTTGAGACTATGGGAGAGTCGCGCCAAGTCAAGCGGGAAGGACAGCAAGCCTAGCGGATCCAAAGGACTGTGAATCCCTTCATCCCTCCACCTAGGGCCTCACGGACCCTTGGGTGGTGGCACTGCGACCCCCCTCGGCCCCCACCAGGACGGGAGGAGTTGACTCCTTTCCTTTGTGTGCCTGGAGGTGCCTGGAGGGTACCGGCAGAGGGGGCAAGGTCCAGGAGCTGAGGGGCAGGAGCTGCCACTCACCACCCAGGACAATGTCCCACTGGCTCTTGGGGGACGGGGCGGCACCATCTGCAGACAGGCCCACGGGTCCCCACAGTCAGGGACAAGGACCGGCTGAGCTCGGCGGTGGGACAAGGGACATGCACCGTGCAGTGGTGCAAACGCGGGACACGCAGCCTTTCCGAAAGGGCCCCTCCTGGCGCCACCGCCACCGCGCCGCACCCCAGACGGCGACCCTCGAGGGGACGCGGCCGGCCCCGCGCGGCCCCTACCGTAGCGGCTCGGCTCGCGGCAGTAGCGCAGGATGGGCAGCGCGTCCACCCCGAGCGGCTCCGGCGCCACCGCGGGGTCCGGGCCGGGGTCCGGGCCGGGGCCCTCCACCGCCAGCCCCGCGTCCCCTGCGCCGCCCGCCGCGGGGGTCACCACGAAGCGCTGGGACATGCTGGCGTCCGGGAGCCCGAGAGCCGGGCGCCGCGATGGCTGCGGATGCGGAGCGGACTGGGCGGCCCGGGCCCGGGGCGGGGCGGGCGGGCGGGGCCAGCGGGGCGGGGCGGCCCCAGGTCGGGGCGGCGGGAGGCATGCATCGCCTGCACCGCCCGTGGGAGGCAGTCCCTCCAGGGCCGTCTCTGGGTCTGGCTGCGTGGCTTGGAGCCTCCCTCGATACTCAGGCTGGGTCAGGGAGGCTCCCAAAATCTGGTGGGAAGGGCAAGATGCAGGATGGGCAGGGCCTGGGGCCACAGGTCTCTCTGGGCCTGGGCAGGGACGCATGGTGCCCACTGGGGCCAGCACTGGGGTTTCTGGGAGTGAGCAGGGCGAGGCCTTGCTGATCACGGGGATTGGGTGGGGGCGTCCTCTAGTCTGCTGTCCCCTTCCGTATCTCAGGCCTCTGCGGGACCTGGGCTCAGCCCCTGGTGTGATGGGCCCCACCTGGACTTGAATCTGGGTAGATAGAAAAGCTCTGAGAGCCGAGGGTAGGCTGAGTCCAAGCTGGGGGCTGTGGGAAGGTGGACACTGGAAACGGGGCGCCAGCGCTGTTTATGTGACCCCCCACGCCTTTTGTAGAGCACTTTACAACGTGTAACGTGTTCTGCGGATTCGTTCACTCACTTACTCGTGTCATCCCTACCTACGTCAGCCCCCCAATGACACAGGAGGCAGACATCCTACCTCTGAGCTGTGTGTCTGGAACACTCCAAGGGAGGCAGAGGGATGAGTTCTGATTAGGAGGCCACCAAGGAAGGGGTGGGGACTTAAATGAGGTGTTCGGGTAGCCTCGAGTGACATTCCAACAGAGACTTGAGTAGTAAGTCATCCCCTGTGTGGCTTCCCTTCACACACTCACCTCACGGTCCATGATAGCTGCTCCTAGTCCAGCCATCACACTTGTATTCCAGCAGCAGAGAGAAAACAGGGGAGGGCACTACTGGCTGCTTCCTCCCAGAGCACAGCCTACAAGTTGCACACAGGGTCTTCACTTGGGCCCTTAGTTACATGGCCACACCTCTGTGTGAAGAAACTTGGAAAATGTGCTTGGATGATGTTTGGGCACGAAGGATAAGGAATAACTTGAGGCCAGGTCATGTGGGAGAGACCGAGGGGTTTGTCTGGAGGACGAGGATCCCTTTCTTTAGAACACCTCTCACCGCAACCTTCACCTCCAGTCACATAACCAGGACATGAGTTCTCACACTGCAAGACAGCTGCTCACACCTGTCCACACCTGTCCACACATGTCCATGCCTGCCTACACCTGCCCACACTTGTCTACACCTGAGCATGCCTGCTCACACCTGTCCACACTTGTCTACACCTGAGCATGCCTGCTCACACCTGTCCACACATGTCCACGCCTGCCTACACCTACCCACACTTGTCTACACCTGAGCATGCCTGCTCACACCTGCCCACGCATGTCCATACCTGTCTACACCTGACCACACTTGTCTACACCTAAGCATGCCTGCTCACACCTGTCCACGCATGTCCATACCTGTCTACACCTGCCCACACTTGTCTACACCTGAGCATGCCTGCTCACACCTGTCCACACATGTCCATACCTGTCTACACCTGCCCACACATGTCCCTGCTTGTCCATCCCTGCCCACACATATCCACACCTACCCACACATGTCCACACCTGCCTATACCTGCCCACACTTGTTCATACATGTCCATGCCTGCTCACACCTGTCTATGCCTGTCTACACCTGCCCATACCTATCCACACTTGTCCAGGTCTGTCTACACCTGTCCACACATGTCCATTCCTGCCTATACCTGCCTATACCTGCCCACACATGTCCATACCTGCCAACACTTGCCCGCATCCGTCCATGCCTGTCCACCCCTGCTCATGCTTGTTCACACCTGCCTATACCTGCCCATGTCTGTCTACACATATTTACACCTGCCCACATCTGTCCACCCATGCCCATGCCTGCCCACACCTGCCCACTCCTGCCCGTGCCTGTCCACATCTGCCAACACCTGCCCAGGTCTGTCTACACATGTTTACGCCTGCCAACGCATTCCCACACCTGCCTATACCTGCCCACACGTGTCCATACCTGCCCCATCTGCCCACATCTTCCCACACCTGCGCACACGTGTCCATGCCTGCCCACACCTGCACACCCTGCCCACACTTGCCCACATCCTCCTGGGCTCCTCTGGGGCTGCTCACCAGTCTCCCTGGCAGGAGTCCTCCCCCTCCTCCAGTCTTCTCCAGTATTTTCTAGGCCATTCTTACCCATTTTCTCCCCCAAATGAACTTTTGAATCATTTTTGAAACGTTCCTCCAGAATGCCTTTATGTTGTGGCTGAAAGGGCATCAAATACATTTGTTAATGTGTGAGAACACATCTTCATGGTACCAAATCTTTTCGCCGAGTCCTGCAGATTTCTCTGTTGAGTTTATTCGTGTTTCTTCAGTTTTTATTACACCTATAATGGATCTTGCCATTATGCTGATAGGTGGAAGCAGGCAACACATTTCTGGCTTCTCTGTGTTTCCTTTGTAACTCACCACCTCTCAGAATTCCAAATTCCCTCATTCAGATGTTTTCCGAACACATTCTTGGACGGGGTTGTACAGTGGTGAGCTAGCTGCCTTCTGAATGTTTTTCCAGTTTGACCCCTTGTGTTTTACAAGGAATGTCTGTGGCCTATGAAGAATGACGGCTTCGTCCCTTTCCCTTGTTTTTACCTCTTCTGTGTTTTTCACCTTTTTTTCTTATCTTGGAATTTTCTAGAAATTCCAGGGCATGTTCAACACTGGTCGCTAGTGGAGCTGCTGCATGCTCTGGGCTGACGTGAGGCTGGCCCTGGTGCCTGCCGTGAGCGGCACTGGCCAGGACTTGGCGTGGCTGGTGATATGCTCCACCGGGCCAGGTCCCGGATGCCACCCTTTAGACCTGGGTGGGGCTGCTCTGGATGGACTTGGCCGGGAGGGAGGCGCCCACAGCTGCTTTTCTTACACCTCTGTCCAGGGTCCCTTCGGCGAGTCCCTCTGGCTGTCAGCCCAAGGACAGCCTGCATGTCCAGCTTTCATTTCAAAAGGCCCAAATGCCATGCCACTGCCGCCCTGCCCTGCGAATTTGGGAGGCTCTGTAGCCACTTAGGAACCAGGAGCAGAAGAAGAGCTCCCTGCACTCAGTCCCTCGCCCGGGGCTGCACCCCAACTCTGGCTTCCCTACAAATGCCTCCCTGGGCCTTAGGCCCCTCTCCGGCTGGGGATGGGTGGGGCCCAATGTGTGTGGCCCTGGTCATTGTTATCTGACCGCACAGCGAAATGTCCCGTTACTCTTTATTACTTATTCATTTACTTACTTACTTACTTACTTACTTACTTACTTACTTATTTTTTGGTACTGGGGATTGAACCCAGGGACATTCTACCTCTGAGCTGCACCCCCAGTCCTTTTATTTTTTATATTGAAACAGGATCTCACTAAGTTGCTGAGGGTCTCGTTAAATTACCCAGGCTGGCCTGGAACCTGTGATCCTCCCATCTCAGCCTCCCAAGTTCTGGGATGACAGGCATGCACTGTCATGCCTGGTTACATTTTTAGAAGATTAAACACAGGAAGACACAGCCTGGTACACTAAGTCCAGGTTTTAAGCAGCAAATGGGGACCCGGGGAAGCAGAGTGACAGGGAGGGAGGAGGCAGCTCGGGATGCCAGAGACAAAGGACCCAGGAGAGTCTCGTGGGGCAGGGGGCAGACAGCACAGGGGACATGGAGACGAAGGGCTGCACCGTGCCCACTCTCTGCCCCGATCATCAAGGTCAGCTGTTGTATGTGCAGCCGTTCTTCCAGCTCGTTCTTTCTGCCATCTTGGTCTGAATACTTTCTAAATTTTTTTCTCCATTATATCTTAGTAAACAAGCTGGGCGTGGTGGCACACGCTTGTAATCCCAGTACATGGGAGGCTGAGACAGGAGGATCCAGGTTCACGGCCAGCCCCAGCTACTTAGTGAGGACCTCCGCAACTTAGTGAGACCCTGTTTCAAAATAAAGAATAAAAAAATAGGGCAGGGGGGTATAGCTTGGAGGTAGAGTGTCTCTGGGTTCAATCCCCAGTACCACACACACACACAAATATCTTAGTAAACAAAGGCAGCATTGAAGACTACACATTTTCCTCCAAAAATAGTTGTGACCTCTCTGTCATCCTTTCCTACAGTCTATAATTATTTTCATCGTTTTTACTAATGAACACTTATTTTATTGCTAATAGAGAGCTAATTTACACCGTGACCCCACGCTTCTCAGGAATCCCTCCTGAGGGCTGTGCCTGCCCCTACCACCTCCTCACCCCGCTGCCCTCACCATGGATCAGCTGCTCTCCCTGCACCCGGCCTTCTCCGGATGCCCCCTGAGTGGCATCCTGGTACCCCATGCAGCCCTTTGAGTTCAGACTTCCAAATACAAAGGCAGGTGTTAGAAATGCCACTCCTCAGCTGGGCATGGTGGCACACGCTTATAATCCCAGTTCTTGGGAGGCTGAGACCGGAGAATCTGGATTCGCGCCCAGCCTCAGCTACTTAGTGAGGCCCTCTACAACTTAGTGAGACCCTGTTTCAAAATAAAGAATAAAAAAAAAATAGGGCTGGGCATGTAGCTCGGAGGTAGAATGCCCCTGGGTTCAATCCCCAGTACCAAAAAAAAAATACCAATCCTGGTTTTGGGAAGATCTCAGGAAAGTGCCGACATCCAGCAAGGAGGCCCTGAGAGCTCGCCAAGCCGGAGCTGGAGACCTGGCTCCCTGGATGGGCACGCGAGTTTCGCCATGTGCCTCAGAGGCACTCAACGGATGGAATATGGTGTGCAGAGGACACAGGCATGTGAGAGAATGGGACACAGAACATTCTGCTCCTCTGCCCAGGCGTGCGCAGGAGGCCTGGCAGGAAGGGCTGCCTGGCTCACCCACTGGTGAAGGTCCAGGAGGGCCCAGCATGCTGCAGTCTGTGTGCCCCTCTTTGGCTCCACGGGGACATGCTGTCCACTACCATCAGCAGCTGGCCCTCCTCAGTTCATGCTGGCCCTGGAGGCCTCAACTACAATGCTCCCAGAGGGACACGTTTAAGCAGAACACAGGGCCAGCCCACGAGAGCTGGTGGGGAGACTTCAGGGCCCTTTTGAGTGCACGTCAGGGGTCTTTGGGTCCACCATGGGGAGACAGAGTATGAAGGCAGGAGAGGAGGCATGTGACCCCAAGGCCTGGGGCCTGCACTTTGGAGATGTTCTTGAACAACCCGGAGGCAGAATGGCCCCTGTCCCCCACCCCAAAGCAGAGAGGTCCATGGTCACCGGCCTGAGCAGTCTCCTCCTGGGGTCACCAGAATCAGGCCTCCCATGACCTCACTCAGCCAGTTTATCCATGGGGAGTCCTGGGTGGGCCTCATTACAGACCTGGGCTGCCTTCACTGGGGAGCCTTGGGGACCAGCAGACATAGGGAGACAGAGACAGGAGAGAGGGAGAGATAGAGATAGACACAGAGAGAGAGGGAGTCAGAGACACAGAGGGATAGAGACAGAAAGGAAGAGAGACAAAGGCAGAGAGGAGAGGGGTGTGGTGAGGGAGCTAGCCCATTGATGTAGAACGGACATGTTCGAGTCTTTCCACAGTGTCAGACTTTATTGACCAACAATAAACCCACCAGCTGCATGGCTTTCATCGGCTTCAGTTCACTGCGTACTCGTGGCTCGATTGGTGGCCATGCGCAGGACCGTTACAAGTTCTTTTATTCCATTTCAGTCTCAATCACTAATGTCTATAATGCTCAAGTCACATATACTTTGTACAATTACACACAGTTTACAGAAAGGCTACTGAAGGACTGAGGTGGCCTCGGTTTTGGGGTTTTCAGAGGCTGCACCAAGAGCAGAAGAGAGAGCAGATACAAATGCAGAAGAGTCGCCACAGGGGGTCAGATCGGAGGAGGAACCAGCACAGGGCTCCTTCAGGGGGCAGAACTTACTCTCAGCCAGGGTCCAGAGCAGGCAGTCGTGAAGTGGGCCACATGGAGCAGGGAGAGGGAGCTGGGCTGAAGTCCCAGAGGCAGAGCTGGGAGCTCGTCACCTGCTGACCAGGTGAGCTTTCCACTGGGTGGTCGGATAAGGTGATGGTGGTGCGTCGCCACTCCACTGTCTTAGGTGTGTCTCCTTTTCTGTGTTTCAGGTGTGTGTGTGTGTGTGTGTGTGTGTGTGTGTGTGTGTGTGTGTGTTGGGGGGGTTACATTTGGTGAGACTGAAGCTCAGGGCTGGTCTTTCTGGTACGGGTTGATACACTTGTGCATCCTTGTGCTTCTGCCGTGGTTCGTTAAATTCACAGGTGATCACTTTTACTAGCACAATAATTTGCGTGCCCATTTGTGTCCTGTGGTTGTGCTGTACAGATGGTGTTTGTTGACGTGGACAGACGAGGTGTAGATTATTCTGCCTTGACACTTGGACACTTGACACTCATGGCAGATGACAACTTTACAAAGTGGAGTGACTTGGAGCAGGGCACAGCCTGGTCACTGCTGTTTCCCTCATCATGGGGCGGCTCAGAGCAGGACACATGGAGACAGAAACAGGGAGGAGGCATGCTGGGCACGCAGGCCCTTCCTCTCCGCCTTCACTGAGCTGCACAGCGTGCAGTGAGTCACTCTCCCTGCTGCGAGGACCCCCAGGCCTGTGGACTGATCTTCCTGAGGAGACACTGGGGATGGTGAAGAGGAGGTGAGTGGGGCACAGCCATGTGGGCAGCGACGTTGCCTGTGGTGTGAGATGTGGCCACCAGAACGGCAGTAGTCCAGGGAAGCCAGCCTCACAGGTGCCCATGGGTGGTCTCTGTGTTGGGCCTCTCGCTCCAGTGGGGTGACCACCTTCGAGGGTGGGCTGCTATGCCCCTGGGAGTGGGTGGTGGAGTTTGGGAGCCCAAATGGCCACTGTTCATCTGCACATCCCCTGTTGCCACACAGAGCAGACCTCCACGTCGTATCCTGTATGTATCCTGACTCGCGGTCAGCTCGAGCTCAGAGGGGCCACAGCCTGGTCGAGGACCACTCATCGCCTCCCACCAGATGAGACGAGGCAGCTGGGAGATCTGCTGACCACACCCAGGCCCCACCGCCGGCTCTTACCACCGAGATGGGCCAGAGGAGACACCCATCAGGGTCTCCAGGGGGTAGAAGGTGGAGCCTGCCCAGTGTGACCAAGCTGTACCATGGGTCACTGTAGTCACATGCCAGGGGCCTGATGCAGCTGTGTGTCTGGGCCTAGGGCTAAGCGCGGATCAGAAAGCTCACTCCTTGAGTGGGGAGGCAGGGAGGAGATGTGGCCAGAACAGTGAGCAGGCAGTGGCCGGAGCCTGGCACGCTCTGGGGGCCCGAGGAGGCTGGGTCCCAGCTCGGGCCACTGGAAGCTTTGCTTCCCAGTCCCTATTCCAGCGCTTTGAGCCTGCGCTGATCAGACACCTCATCTAACATCCCGCTGTGGCGGCCCCAAACCAATACCCCACCTGTAGTGATTTGAACAAAATCCCAGTTGTTGGAGGGTTTCACGTGTAAATATTCGGATCCTGTTCCATCTCATAAAACCCTCTTCCATCCCTCTCCATTAACAATTCCTGGAGGTCCTCAAACAGTCCGAGGCCCACCTTCCCCAGACGCTCAGATCCCAGGGTGGCCAGACCCAGCTTAGGGTTTAGGAGGACACCGACTGCCAACCGGCTCTCAGAGAAGCAAGTGCCACCTTCCTGGAAAAGCAAGTGTTGCTTTTGCGAGAAATACAACATCCTTTCATGAACTGAAGAAGAAGGAGAGAGGGGGCTGGAGCCACCCAGAGCGTCTGAGGCAGAAGTCAAATTCCTTTAAGGCAAAGAGTTCGCTGCTCCTTAAAGTGTCTGTTCTGCTGGACTTTTATTTTTTTATTCTGCCTCAGTGCTCTGGGGAAGGGCCCCACATCGGTGCTGAACAAAGTCCTGCTCAGGTCCACAGACCTGGCGTGTCTGTGGGGGAGACGCCTACGCAGACCCCACCAGGGAGAAGAGTGTCTGACCCCCAAGACCTGTCCAGTGCTGGTGGAAAGATGGCAAGGGCCTTCCTCAGACCCTCCAGGCACCGAGGCCAGCTGTGCAGGCAGCAGCCCCGCCCGCCCCACCCCTGGGGCCAGGAGTCACCCCCGACCCGCCCACTGGGGTGGCTCCCTCCCAAAGGGAGTGAAGATTCCACAGTGACAAAGTGGGCTCTGCTGGGAACTGTGGACTGCATTAATAATACTGTAGCAACATTGGCTAGTCACCGATGTAACAATGTAGCACACCCATGGGCTGTTAGGAACAGGGGAGGGGCCAGCGGCACGGGAGCTGTCTGTACTGTCCACTAAATTCTGCAATCCTAAAACTGCTCTAAAAATAAAGTCTATAATTTAAAAATCAAATGAATGGAGTGCCTTATATTCCACAAGACGCTGAAACGAGCTGGTGGGGTGTGCACCCTGGTTCTGTCTCCATAGGTGTGTTGCTTCATCTTTAGGGGAGCAGGGGCTGCTGCTGAGGAGACAGGTCACAGGGCAACGCCTCATGTGGTGGGAAGGCCTCCCGCCATGGGCCAGGGACAGGTCCCCTCAGTGGAGAATCAGGCCCCTGCTATGCCCGTCACCTGTGTCCCCACTAGGGAGAACATGGTCCCACACTGGAGATGGTGGCAGGGCGCATGGGTAAGGGCCCTGCCTCCTGCCCAGCGGGGCGCTCACTTTGCAGCCCCCGCCAGGGCTCCGGGCCTCTCAGCCCTGCTGGCCCAGCCCTGGATGCTACAGAGGGACGGGTGGCCCCCAGGCTTCTGCTGTGGGACCCACCTTCCTGCTCCTGGGACACTGGACATCCCTCTTGCTCTGGCAGCCCCTTCTGGGGTGCAGGCGCTGACACGGAACAGGTTTGGTGGCACTGGCGGCAGACCCCCGGGATCAAGGACAATGCAGGCCGAGGTCACAGGTCACTGTCGCCCGTGGTTGGAGGGAGGGAGCTGCTCTGCCGGCACTCTCCCCGGGAGTTGGCACTCTTCTCACCAGTGCTCGGAGGCCGGCTCAGAGCGCACCAGAGTGCACCGCTGCACGTGGCTGCTCAGGCCCCGGGAGCTGCCTGCAGGTGGACTTGTCCAGGGCTCTCCCTCCAGGGGACACGCCTTTGTCCTGGGAAGACAGGGGCTGCCTTTGTGACTCCAGGCTGCCAGCCCCATCCACCGTCACCTGTACTGCCCAGGTGCCCCCAAATTTCCCCATACTGTTCTGCACTTCATTTGCAAAAGCTGCCGCTTCACCTGACTGAAAAGAAAGCTTCCAGCAGGCACCTCTCCCACTGTCGGCTCTGGGACACTTCCTGGAGGCGAGTGGGCCCAGGGCCCAGCGTGTCGTGGTGCTGGTCACATCCTCAGGACCCAAGCCCTGCTGGAGGGGTACCCACCTGGGCAGAGACTCTGCTGGCCACATTCTTCTGTCTCCCCTCCCCAGAGCCAGGCCAGGCAGGAGACCTGCGGCGACCCGTGGAGGACGATGGGGTCTGTTCTGGCTGTTCTGCCCACAGCCGTCGCCCCGTCCATGGGTGACTTTCTGGCCAAGTTGGTCTGGCTGGCCTTCTGTGGCTGGCCAACAGGAGACCGGGGGACGGGCACCAAGAGAGGGTGAAGGGGACGAGGCTGTGGCCAGTGGGGATGTGTGATGCCCAGCCTGTGGAAGGTGCGAGACATGAGCTCAGCCGCTGGACAGTGGCCGGGGAGTGGCTTACAGTGAAGATGGGGAGGGGGGGCTCCTCCATTCCTCACTGCCTCCGGAAGGCGCTTCTCAGTGGGGGGTCCTCACTGGGTGGACGAAGGGACTCCTGAACCTTCCTGGAAGCAGAGCCAACCCCATGCACCAGAGGCCACAGTGAGTGTCTCCTGGGGTCTGCAGAATGACAGGATGGGTAGCTGTCTTTGAGCACCCCTCCTTTGTGTTTAGAATCTCCCTTCCAGTGCTGGTCCAGTGCCCACCCTGCTGAGCCCTGCCTGCCACCGGTTGCTCTCCAGCCCCACGCCTTTCGCCTTTGCCCTCAGGGGTCGGCCAACGGTCCCCATCCAGGCTCTTTGGTTGGGGAAGTGAGTGTCCTCACTCGAAATCTGAGAAATGCGTGGCTGAGGTGGAGCCCCACTGGGCTTTTGCCAGGTGATGGTGACCTGCATAGGTGGGCCGACAGAGACCATCGAAGTGCAGAATTCAGAGCTCTGACCCAGAGCAGAGGCAAGCCCCAGTTCCCTGCTTGACCTCAGCAGGTGACTCCAGAAGCATCCGAACCACGCAGGGATGAGACTTGAGGCCACAGCATCCCCCGCAGCAGGTGCCGTTCAGGGCACAGTGACTGAAGGCTCCCGGCCCAATCCCCAGCAAGGACATGGACACAGGAAACTGTCTTTACTGAGGAAAGGGACTGTGATAGTTAATCTAAGTTGTCAACTTGACCTGATCATGACACACCCAAGATTATGTGATTTTGGGTGTGTAACAGCAGATTAAAGAGAAAGCCCTGCCCTGAATGTAGGCAGCAGAATTCTGATAGGTGCGGACTTAGATAAAAAGGGAGAAGCCGCGTAGAGTGTGTGCGACTCCTTCCGAGGAAAGCACATCTGCTCTCGCCTGAGATCGTCAGCCGCCGGCTCCGCCTTTCTCTGAAGAGCTTGATCTTCTCGGCCTCCTGCTCTTGGAACTGAAACTCCACCATCGTTTCTCCGAAGAAGCTTTCTGATCTTCACGTCTTGGACTGGGACTGAATTAGTGGTTGCTCCGATCCTAAGACTCCAGCTCTTAGACCGTTCAACCAGCTACTGGTTCCTCTGACCCTCCACGTGCAGTCAGAACCTGGGACTACATTGCTGCAAACTGTAAACCATCTGATAAATCCCTTTTTTAAAATATACTCATTCTGTGTATTCTGTTAATCTAGAGAATCCTGTCCAATACAGGGACCTTGCTTCCTGTTGGCCAGGTCGGGCCTTTTCCTCCCGTGAACCTCCCGGGCAGCACCCGCCTCTTTTTCCTTCCTATGCTGTTCGATGAGTATGTCTAATGAGCCAACACAGGCACCGTTTGCCATCTGTGGGGAAGGGCGGGGCTTTAGTTGTAAGAATAAGTTTACTTCTCATGTAACCTGGGAGAAATTGTGACTGTCTCCACTTTACAGAGCAGGAGACCGAGGCCCGCAGAAGCTGGTGGACTTTCTAGGAAGGGGGCAGGGTTTCGAGGTAGGAGTGTGTGGGGGGGAGGACATGTCCTGTCCACGGCCCAGTTGTGCCAGGGTGGTGGGTGCCCAGAGACAGCACAGGAAACGTTGGCTCATTGGGGAAGCCTACGGGAGACCAGTGACTTCCCCGAGAAGAGTTCTGTGATGACAGGCTGATAGATAGCATTGCTGTCCCATGCTTTACCAAGCAGTGCCCCCTCTCCCGCTGGATGAGTGACGAGCTTCCTCTCCACGAGCATCCTCAGTTCCACACCTGTCCCCACTCAGAAGCAATGATGTCATCAGCACCAGCTGCTCAGTTTGCAGTGTGACCAGCATCCCAGGGAGCAACTGTCCTGGTGCACATGCAAGGAAGCTGCTTTCTACAGACTACACTAGCTTGCCCTAGTTCCCAGCATGCAGGAGGGAAAGCCAGCGGCCTTCAGGATAATATGTATCCAAACATTTCAGCTCGGGCTTGCTCTCCTTGTTCCCTTATCTTGGCTAGGTTTTGGGGAAAAGATAGGGGGCATTCAGGGACATGGTGTTGCCCTCTCCCTTTCCTTTGGTGACAATATACTCTCCCCCCATGTATGGATGCCTTCACAATCGTATGGCTCCCATCTTCCATAAACTTCCTGGGGTAGCACATCAAGATGTACATTGTAACCAAATCCCACAACAGCAATAGAGAGCAACAAGCTATAGGAGCAAGCAGATTGAACAGAACACATCTCCAAGTGGCAAGAAGAGATTGTGGCCAAGCAGAACCATGATCCATACCAAGTTCACAAGTAGCAGTAATATGGATTTGCAACTTATGTGGAGCCAAAGACATAGTATGATAATCATCAGGGATATATATGCCATATTCCATTAATGAGGGCACAGGTGTCTTCCTGAGCTGCAGGCAGCATGTCTAGCACTATCCCACTCTGAAGAACCCCCTTCCACATTTGGAAAGTTTTATCTTTCAGCAAAGTGCTGGCTCTGTGATGATGATGATGATTATAATAATAATAATTGTAATTATTATTATTATCATTATTATTATTTTGCGGTACTGGGGATTGAACCCAGGAACATTCTACCTCTGAGCTACATCCCCCAATCCTAAATTTTATTCTTTTTTTTTTTTTGTGGTACCAGGGATTGAACCCAGGGGCATTCTTCCCCTGAGCTACACCTCCAGCCCTATTTTTTATTCTTTATTTTGAAACAGGGTCTTGCTGAGTTGCGGAGGGCCTCACTAAATAGCTGAGGCTGGCCGCAAACCTGCAATCGTCCTGTTTCAGTCTCCCAAGTACTGAGATTACAAGTATATGCCAACATGCCTGGCCTTTATTTTGAAACAGGGTCTCTCTAAGTTATGGAGGGCCTCATTAAGTAGCTGAGGCTGACCTTGAACCTGTGACCCTCCCAATACTTGGATTACACTGCCAAGGGTCCCTTTTCCATGCTTAGTTGCTGTTTTAGTGGGTCATTTATTGGTGCAACTAATCCCGCTGTAGCTGTGTTATAAGGTAAGTGGAAAGGCCGATGTTCATCCAGATTCTCAGCCCTTTCTCGCACCATGTGGTCAGTAGCATGTCTTCCTTATTGTCCGTGGGGATGCTGCACATTGTGCCAAGCATTTAGGGCCATGTCTGGCTGCCTTCTGTGAGGCCCCTCTGCAAGCACATGCCTGTGGCAGTCCAGTGTGCATGTCTGCAGCCTTGTAGCCTCTCAACAGGGACAAAAGACCAATGAATTCAACCTGTCACTGCCATGCAAGCCACCTCACTAGAGCTCTCCACCCCGTCATGTGAGGTGTTGGCCCCAGCTGCTTCACAGAACAGGCAGAGCAAGAGTCACACACACAGCGACGAGGAGGGGGCATGGTGGGGTCCAGAGGGAAACACACCGGGTGCTGTTTGCACGTCTGTTTCTATTACACTAAACCCAATATGATGTATAGTTACAATGCACCAATAGAAGTGTATTTGAAAAACAGAGAGTCACACAGATATGCGAGGTCCAGGTGTCTTGGCAGGAGCCCCTGTTCTTTTGCTATGAATCAGGGAGCGTTCCTTCCCTGTGGCCTGCCTGTCTATGCAGCCAAGCAGCCACATCGTTAGCAGCACATCGGCTGGCTACCTCACTTTAGCCAGATCATCTGCTTCCCGATGGCCAGGCGGGGAACATGGCTGTGCACTCCACACCGTGCAAAGTCAGTTCCAAACGTGGCAGTTGTTTTCAAATGTCTTTTTATATCTTTGTCCCCTGTGACCAAGGTCCTAAGGGAACTTGTTTATTGTCCCACTGTTGCCACAGGACCTGCCTAACCCATCTTGCCAACTAATAGCATCTAATCATAGAGCTGTTCTCTGCCTAATATGCCCAAGGCTTGTAATTCGGAGGAGTTAATGGGCCATCTTCCCTCTTGGAGATGTGCCCCCACCATCTGAGCTGCCTCCTCTAGGTGGGAAAAAGACTTAGACATTTTAACATCATATCATCAATATAATGTAACATCATATGATCAATATGCCCAAGGCTTGTATTTTGGAGGAGTTAATGGGCCATCTTCCCTCTTAAACATGTGCCCCACCATCTGAGCTGCCTCCTCTAGGTAGGAAAAGGACTCAGAAACTAGCATCATATCATCAATATAATGCAATATCCAATACTGGGTCAGGTTGTGCCCACCAGGCCAGAGCTGCCCCACCCCATGACACATGGCCGGGCTATGTAAATATTTGTGGGGAGAAGTATTGGAAGTTTGTTGTCGCCCTTCCCACATGAAGGCCAACTGCTCCTGGCTGCCCTTACTGGACCCCTCGCCCGCCCCTCGTCTTCCCCTTTTTCCGCCTTCTGATCCTGGCTTTGCATCCCTTGCTTCCTCCTTTTTCTAGTCTCCCACATGTCTGCTACAGCATGCTGTGCTGGAGACCCATGAAGGCCCACTAACGGGCTCAGGACCGATGCCATTGCCCCGCTGTAAACATTTCATTGTCGACATCAGTGGAGCTTCTGCATCACAGCCCGCTTCACCCTGACTTCCTAAGGAGGACTGCCACGGAGGGGTACCCTGGGTAACTCCCCCATGTTGGGCCAAGCATTTTTCCAGGCAGCTGTCAGCCAGGACAATAAAGAGATGGCCTGGTTCTCACTAACAGCAGAATATAAATGTTGCCATGCCCGAGTTCCAAGGATGTGGCAGCCATCCTGGTACTTCCCCCTGGCCTTCTGCCTGAACTCGCTTCCCAGCTCCAACAATTCAGCATAGAATCCCTCCTGGAGACACGCACGTCCACGCCCCCGCCCCTGGCCCATCTATCTCCACCTTCTGAGTCATGACTGGTCTGGCCCTGGCACCAGCACCTCAGTCCACTCATCCCCGTCCTCGTCCTCTTCTTCCGAGGTGCTGGGTTCACAAGGGGCCCATTTATGGGGGTCACAGTCCTTCCGAGTTAACACCATCTTTGCTCTAGCTCTTGGTCAACATTTACCTTTCAGTTTCGTAGAGCAGCGAGCCTGAGTTCCCAAACATTCATCAGCACTCTTTGCACAAGCAATTCATCGCTCAGTAGTCCCTGCTTGAGTTAGGCTGCACGCTCCAGCTGCGACTCCTCAGGCAGTGCTCAGCCCGGGCTTGGACCTACAGCTCAGCCTCCCCTGCTGCCCATGCCGCCATGAGCAGGGGCCACCCCACAGCCACCGCCATCTCACACAGCTCTTTCCTTTTCGTTTTGGTACTAGGGATTGAACCCAGGGGTGCTCTGCCGACGATCTACATCTCAGCTCTTTTTTTTAATTTTGAAACAGGGTCTCACTAGGTTGTTGAGAGCTGGCCTTGAACCTGCAATTCTCCTTTCAGCCTCCCAAACACTGGGTTTACAGGCATGCGCCACCGTACCCGGCTTCTTTCCTTTTCTTTAGTGCATACTGCTTGCCCACCAGCAATGATATTGCCCCGAGTCCCAGGGTTGTTTGGGGGCATCGTCTTCTTTATCCAGGCATCCACGATAGCCACACCCCTTCCACAAAGAGACAGGAGGCCATGCAGGAACCCCTCCCCAGGTAGAGGTGGGAGGCCATCCCAGGAGCCCCTCCCTACATAGTTCCCCTTCTCGCCGGCCATAGTCCCTGTGCTGACAGGGGTTCCTCCGGCCTCCTGCCCTGCTTGCCAATTGTCTATCTACAGCCCAGTTGTGCCAGGGCAGCGGGGGAGGTTGCAGACAGGCCAAAGATGGTGCCCAGAGACAGCACAGGAGACAAATGGTTTATTGGGAGAACTTACAAGAGATCACAATCAGGGACTTCCCTGATTGTGGTGACAGGCTGACAGCACCTGTCCCTCATGGTGTTTGTTCAGTGGTGGCCACTGGGCCAGTGACATGTATCCTCTCCACGGTGCCCTCGGTTCCACCCATCCCCACTCAGAGAGGGGTTTTATGTGTATGACCAGCACCCCAAGGAGCACCCGTCCTGGCATAGGTGCGAGAGAGCCGCTGTCTACAGATGGCAGTAGCTTGCCCTAGTTCCTGCGTGCACAGGAGACGGCAGTGTCCTTTAAGAGAACATGTATCTGGACATTTCGGCCCAGGCTTGCTCTTCTTGTTCCCTTGTCTTTGCTAGTCTCTGGGAACACAGAGGGGACAGCAGGGACATGGTGTTTTACTGCCCCTCTTTATTGGTGATACAGGGTATTTATGGACATGTTTTCTGCAGGGACAGGTGGGAGTCTGGTCAGGTTCATGGTCTTCTCCTTGGCTGACGCGGGGGTGTGGGACCCTGATCCTGGGTTATGGGGTCTGCCTGTGGGGAAACCTTGTGCCAGGCAGTGGGAGATGGCCCTGGTCCTTACCTGCGTTCAATGAGTGTCCGTGCCCAGCATTGTGCAGTCAGCAAGCATGTCTCAGAGGGGCTGCCTGGTTCTTCCTGAGAAGTTGGTCTCGGGGAATCCCAGGGTTGGGATGTTCAGAAACCCTCGAGACAGCCCTGTGCTACCTCCCCGGAGTGGCAGTTCCCAAGTCACCTGGCCAGCCTCCGCCAGCCATGGGCTGTCCTTGCAGTGAGACCTGCCCCACTTTAAATGTGTAAACACGGAAACTTGGGCCACTCGACCTGCCTTGAGACACGGAGACTGATCCCTTTTGCTCCCGGGGCCTCCTACCTCTGCAAGATCGGGTTTCCTGGCTGTCAGCGAGAGGGCCTGTGCTGACCCTGGCCACCAGGCCTCCCCGAGGCCCCTCCCACCGTGATGTGTCAGAGCCTGGGGTCCTTCACTGGGTGGCCAGGCGCTGCGCACATGTCACTCGAGGGTCCAGCGTCCCTGTGTGTCTCTGCACGATTCTGTGTCTATTTCTCTGTGTGCCTGTGTTGTCTGTGCCCCTGTGCATGTCTGTGTCTCCATGTGTCTCTCTGTGTGTCTGTGTCCCTGTGTGTGTCTATGTTCCTGGTATGTTTATATCCCTGTCTGTGTCTGTCTGCGTGTCTGGGTGTGTCACCATGTCCACTGTGTCCATTGCGGGCTGTGGTAATGGCCAGCAGGACAGGCTGGCCCTTGTCAAGGATGAGGGTCCACAAGTCTTGGGGACCGGGAGATATAAGCTCAGGGTGGGATAGAGTGCGTATCCACAATGTGGCACCTGCAGGGGTCAGAAGAGGAGGCAAGATGGGAACCTGCAGGGACAGACCCGGGACCAGGTGCCCCCTGTGGGCCAGGTACCAGAGGCCAGACCCAGTGTCCTGCCTCACATCTCACAGCACAGCGTGGAGCGCGCACAGGTGGACATCCCCTGTGGAGACACACACACACACTCCTTCACGCACACACACGCACGCCGCAGACACACAGACGTGCACAGGCAGCTCCTCCACCTCTAAGGTAAGGTCCGGTTACCTCCTTACCTTGATTGACTGAGAAGCTTTCGCTCCTAATGTGCTGAGAAGGAGCCTTGTGCCACGGGACGCATAGCAAGTGTCCCTCACCCACAGGTGCTGGCAGCGACCACAAAGCTCAGGCTGCACAGAGCCAGGGATGGGGGAGTCCATCCTCAGGAGGTCTCGCAGGATTCCGTTCTGTCTGCAGGAGACCATCTGTGTCTTCCTGGCAGGGGGACGATAAGGGATGCTCCTTGACCAGATGGCACGAGGCCCAGTGGTAGGACAGGGCTCTCAAGGAGGCACCAGGTGGACACTAGGACCTCTGCGTTCTAGCTCTGAGACACGAGGCTCTGAGCAAGGACAAGACAGGCCTGTCCTCCATACCACCAGGGCCCTGTCCTCCATACCATCTGCTCACAGCTAAAGGCCCGAGAGTGCACTGCAGGATGGGGGGCGGGGTCAGTGGAACAAGACCAGCACAGCTGGACTTGGTGGACAGCCACTTGGCAATCTCTCCTGGGTGGTCCCTCATCCTGGGCTGGCCTGTGCCTTCCTTTTGATGAGGAGAACAAGGCTCAGCTCCCCCTCGCTCTCCAAGAGGCACTGATAGGGGCCCTAGCCCAGCAGAGCAGGAGGCAGAGGGTTTTCCAGCCCATGAGGACAGAAAGCACTAAGGAGGAGGATCAGCCCCTCCTATGAGGCTCCCAGAGCCCATAGCAAAAGACCCCCTCCACACACACGCACACACACATACCCCAGGCTGGAAAGGTGCAGGCCCCAGGCTGTACCCCAGATGGGGCTCTCCCTGTTGGGGGCTCAGGAGACTGCATTTACAGCAAGTTCCCTGATGATCCCAGAGAGGGACAGTACAAGAGGTTATGCCGGCTCTCTAGAGTTAGGCTCCTGCACCTAGGTGATCAGGGTTCAGGGAGAGGCTGGCTCATAGGACATCGGCCACTAGGGGGCATCCGGGTCTGTTCAGCTGCAGAGCCTGCAGAATATATTAACTCATTCATTCATGAACTCCTCCATCCATACATCTACACATCCATCCATCCACACATCCACCTCCCCACCCCACCCATCTATGCATATCTCTAACAATTCATTATCCATCCATCCAACCATCCACCCATCCATCCATCACTTCATACACCCATTATTCATCCATCCATCCCTCAATCCACTACCCATCAATCCATTCACATATCCATCTACCTACTCACCTATCCACCCACCCATCCATCCATCTACCCAGTCCTTCATTCACCCATCCATTCGTAATACCCATCCCCCACCTACCAATCCATTCATCCATCCATCCTTCCACTCATGCACTCATCATTTACCCATCCATCCTCCCATCCTCCAATCCTCCCATCCATCCATCCATCCATCCAGCCAGCCAGCCAGCCAGTCAGCCAGCCAGCCAGCCAGCCATTCATCTATCCACCTGCATGCTGGAGCCCCCAAGAGGACCCTAAGGCACCCTGGGCTTCCCTGGGTCCTTGGAAGGACTGAGGGGTGAGCCGGAGAGTCCACACCAGCCTGAGCTAGCTGAGCCAAGAGTGCTCTCTGCATGTAGAGACAGGAGGGAGTAAAGGATCCAGCATCCTCCTGTTAGGAACAAAGACGTTTCAGGTCAAAGCAAAGGAACTTGCAGCCATCCTACAGGGAGTCACAGTCCAGGCCTTCTCTCCCTCAAGAGGGCCGGCCAGCCCCTCCTAATGACCCTCCAGGGGTGGCTCCCCCAGGGCTTCCTGGATGTGTTAATGCTCCCTTGCAGCGTGTCCAGGCCAAGTGGCCCCCGCCATGCTGAAGACCCTAGAAGCGACTTGGTTTAGAGCTGCCCTGCTGGGGGCCGTGCCCATAGAGGCATTCCCGGGCTGAGAAAGGTGGGCACTGGGAACACACTGGGGTGGGGCAGGAGATGATAAAGGCCTTCTCCGGACACCATCCTTGGAGACACCTGGCCTGGGGGACATGGTCTTCAATCTCTTTCAGCTTCTCCCTGACTCTGCTCAGCTTTTACAAACTGCTCCCAAGGGCCTCACCAGACCAAGGGTGCCTGACCTTCCCCCATGGCCTGGGCCATGCATACTCATTAATTCCTTTTTCTAAATAGAGCAGTATGGAAGTACTTCCCAGGGTGACCCCTGCCCTCGGGCTGGCCTGTCTTTCCAACTCCCCAAGCCTCCCATGGGTCCTGTATCTGAGCCCCAAGGCTGGACTCAGAGTTTACAGGGTCAAACAACTCGTGCGTGTGTGTGTGTGTGTGTGTGTGTGTGTGTGTGTGTGTACAAGGACAGAAGTCCCCTGTCCATGTGCCAGGGCTAGTCAGGCCACTCTGAGGGTTTAAACCTGGAGGTAGAAATGGGAGATGCACGCTGCTGGTCTGCAAGCTCCCGCCCCTCTCTTGGCCAGAGCAGCTGTCTGTATTTGGAAAATCACCAGAGGGTGCAACTGGGTGCTGGGAGGAGGTGTCCTGAGTTCTCTGGGAGCGCTGTGACTGGGGAGGGAGGCAGACAGAGAGGGTGAGAGTGTGACCTGCTGAGACTGAAGACTAGGGACTTGCAGGTAAAGGAAGGCAGGCCTCTGTGCTCAGCCCCGTTCTGCCAGGGCCTGAGAATTTATCCTGGAGGTGGGACCTCCTAGGCGGGCCGTGTCCCAGCATGACAGCAGGCCTGTTGCTGAGGGTCCCCTCAGGACATCAGATGAATCCCACAGAGGGAGCAGAGGACAGCATAGAAGTGGGAATGGGGCAAAGTCAAGGGGTGGGTGCCGAGGCCCCAAGAAGCGAGTTGCCCCACCCAGCAGGAAGGAAGTGGCCTCCATGGTAGCTGTCACCCCTGAGCCCCATCCCACGTGCCGCCGGCTCCTGGGCACACCACAGGCCCACTGAGGCAGGCCCTGTCCCACGACCTGGGTCGGGTGCTTGCCTGTGCTTCCTCCTGCCCCCACCACCCTGACACACCAGCGTCCCCAGCGGGCCCTGGAAGCGGTTTACCCCTTTCCCTCCACCTCATCCCCCATTTGTCACAGCTGTCTGAGGCGGGGAGAGACCCTCCACCAGGTTCCCCAAGTGCACGCCTCCGAATCCACGAGTCCTGCGGCTAGTGGGCTGATATCCTCCTGTCAGGCCTTGGCTCGCTGGAGCCGGCCCCTTGTGAAGCAGTCTGTCCCCACACTGGGTCTATCATGACTTCCAGAAGGAGTGGGGAGGCTGGGGACGAGGCAGGGAGTCCGACAGAACGCTGCTGGCCACTGGGACCTACGCCCCAAACAGCCCCACCCAGAGTGCCTGGGGAGGCCCCTCACCCCCAAAGGGAGCTTCTTACACTCCAGGTGAGCCCACCCCGTCCGGTCCTTTGAGCCACGTGGCACAGGAACCGTAGACTTGGTGAGAAGCTGTGATGACCATAGTGTCGCCCAGATGGGAGTCCTTGACAAAGGCAGCACCCTGGGGACTGTGCCTTCCAGCCCACCAAGCGCAGATCCTACAGGCCTAGGCATGTGTGGCGACACATCGGCACATTCGGAGAAGGGAGCAGGTCCGGGAGGAACTCCAAGGCTCCACAGGGGAGGGCAGGGTACTTTCTGTAACCCGAACATGTGGGAGCACCCCACAGCAGAGGGAGTGTTCTGGGAAGGAGCCCTAGATGGTGTGGGGTCCATGTACTTCACGCTGGGGCTCAGTCTGCAGCAAGGCACAGAGGGGAGGAGGACAAGAGGCAGCCCTCAGGGCCATGTCAGGCCGGGGAGGGTCTCCTTTTTGTAGGGGCAGGTGTTCCTGATGGGGAAGCAGGTGCCTGAGCCCAGCTCTCCCGTCTCTACCTCAGCCCTGCAGCCCCTCATCCTTCCTCCCTCAATTCCTTCCTGCCCCATCCACCCTCCACCTGAGCTGCCCACTCTGTTAGCAGCTTAGAGGCCCCCCTGCAGCTGGCCCCCATGGAGACCCACACCCCCCATCCAAACATTCAAAGTCGCAGATCTCCAGGGCAGGCTCAGACCAAATCAGAGCTATCCTCAACCCTACAACTCCACCCTTTGGGTGACCCAAGAGCCCAGGCCCTAGATGGATCCTCCACCCTGCTGCGTCCAGGATAGAGCTCAGGCCTGGGCCTCAGAGGTCTGGGACGGGAAGGCTTGGAGCCTGCTGCAGGGCAGGGACAACCAGACCCAGAGACTCCAGCACGTCCCTCCGCGGTCCATGCCAGAGCACCCTTCAGCCTGGAGCAAGGTCACAGGAGTGTGCCGGCACCCCCTCCCTGGCCCCTGCAACCCTGGGGAGGCTGAGGACCAGCAGCTGCGCCAGGAGCCTCCACCTGGCCTCCTCCCCCTTCCTTTCCTCCCCTCCAGAGCCCACAAGGATCGGGGTCAAACCCGAAGTGCTTTCCAAGGCCACCCTGGAGACCCCAGGAGCTGTAAAAGGCCTAGGGCAGGTTGGGAGCCCCACACCCCAGGTGACCCTGAGCTGGGCCAAAGGGCCTCTTCCTTAAAGACATGAGACACGATTTAAAAAGAGAAACTCAGAGCAACTGGGAACTTGGGGGAAGAAGGTGCCAGGGAGCCAGCGAGGTCAGACAGCGGGCTGGCCCATCCTCCGCTCCGGCTCTGTCTGGCAGCAGCTGGGGCCTGTGGCAGAGCTGGCACCCCATCCTGGGGCGCAAGGTTCAGTGCCCCTCTAGGAGTAACCGCCCCCACACCATCGAGGGAGGGTCAGTCTGTGCTGGCGCTCCTGCCATCACCAATGTCTCCTGGTTCCCAAGTGCCCAGGGTCCAGTGCTGCCTGCAGCACTGCCCCCACCCCCGTCCACTCTCCAGTCTGTCAGCAGCACCTGAGCTGTCTGCCAGTGAGCTGCCCTCTGGCCCACTGTGTCCTCCCCAGGGACCCTTCCTGGACTGCCGCCCCTCCAAGGACCCGGGTGTCTGCAAAGTGCTGGGGCTGAGGGTGACCCCTCCGCTGTTCTCCTGCCCCGCCTGAGGTGTGGAGAGCAGGATGGCGAAGGATGTCTGTCCAGCAGGCCAGGCTGGGCCCCACCCCAGGAGCCCATGGGGTGTGATTCCGGGACAATCTCTGTGGCTGGCAGAAACCGTGGCGGTGCTGGGGACTACAGCGATTTAGGACTTCTGTCCCCAGTGTTAGCGAGAGCCAAGAGGCATCCCCTGCTGCTCTGGGAAGCTCGTGGGTCCTGGCGTCCTTGCTTCCCCCAGGGACAGAGATGGTGAGTGTGTTGAGGAACAGTGGGGCCAGTGGAACCGGGGACTAGGGCAGAGGTGGGCATGCCGGCGGCTCAGGTGGCCCTGTGGGACTGACCTCAGTGATGAGGGGTCCGCAGGGGACAAGCCAAAGCAGGACTGGCAGGTGGCATAGTGCCTGTCAGACGCCAGGACGGCCGTGTGCTGGGAAAGGCGGCCCCTGATGCAGGAGCTCGGCCCTCCAGTTCCTCCTGATGGGCTCCACGCCTCCTGGGTGCTCCTTCCTTAAGGATGCATTGCCGACCTCGGCTGTGGGTTATTGTCCTCAGCGTGGGGACATTTAAGGGTGGCTTGGTTGATGGACATGGAAGTAGTTCCAGGTCGCCATTCCCACGCTCTCTACCAGCCCCATCCCAGTACCTGTGGGCCTGGCTGTGTGGCCCACTGTGGTCTGATTTTTATTTTTTATTTATTTATTTCTTTTTGCGGTACTGGGGGTTAAACCCAGAGGCATTCTACCTCCGAGCTACACCCCCAGCCCTATTTTTTTATTCTTTATTTTGAAACAGGGTCTCACTAAGCTGCAGAGGGCCTCACTAAGTAGCTGAGGCTGGCCGCAAACCCGGATCCTCCTGTCTCAGCCTCCCAAGTACTGGGATTACAAGCATGCGCCGCCACGCCCGGCTCTGATTTTTGTTTTTATTTTTTATTTGTGGTACTGGTAATTGAACCCAGGGGCATTCTTCCTCCAAGCTACACCCCTATCCCTTTAATTTTTTTTTTATTTTGAGACAGGGTCTCCCTAAGTTACTGAGAGTCTTGCTACATTGTGGAGGCTGTCCTTGAACCTGCAACCCTCCTG
This sequence comes from Glis glis, assembly GCA_004027185.1. NCBI lineage: Eukaryota > Metazoa > Chordata > Mammalia > Rodentia > Gliridae > Glis > Glis glis. Next base: position 4,536 of record PVJS01008214.1, on the reverse strand, counting down.
TCTCAGCCTCCCAGTACTGGGATTACAGGCGTACGCCACCATGCTGGGTTTTGGTCTGACTGCCAGTGCTGGCCTGACCCTCTAAAGTGTGTCCTCCTCTGGGCCTGCGCCCTCTGCTGACCGGTCCCCAACATTGCTGCCAGGGATTCCCCAAAGAGTCCCCTTGTAAGCCAGGTGTGACCGGACTCCCCGCCTCCAGCACGTCCCTCACCAGTGCCTTCAACGAGACCCCAGCTGATTTCTCTCATGCAGGAGGGGTCCAGAGCTGGTATGGGCTCCTTGGTGCCAGGAACATGGGCTTGGTCCTCATAGGCCCAGAGGGCTGCTCAGATCCCAGGCATCACACATGCCTTCCAGCCAGCAGGAAAGTGGAAAGGGGATGAGAAGGGCCTGTCCCTCCATTTAATAACACTCCTGGAGGCTGCACACCCACTTTGGCCCACTCTTATCATTAGCCTGAACCGTTCCTGGCCTCACCGGGTTCTGGAAGCTGGGCAGCCAGCTCTTTGCTGGAGGTGGAAGTTCGGCTAGAGGAGGGGTTGTGGCTCCGGGCACAAAGTCTCCTTTTCCCTGAGCTGGCAAGGCCCCTCCCGGGACTCCTGTACTTGCCTCTCAGGCCCTGGTGTCCTGGCTACTTGCAGGCAGGGCTGGCAGCCTCTGCCTCTCTGCCTTGGGGGCGGGGACTGGGGGGGCTCTCTGCCAGCCCCCTGCTGGCCAGGGACTCTTCCCAGGGAGGGTCCCTGTATCTGACTGCCTGACACGTTCAGTGCCACATGGTCTGTGTCCTGCAGGTGCGCAGGTCAAGGAGCTGCAGAGTGGTTGCAAGTCGCTCTCCCACCCCACATCTGCTGACCCCCTGGCGGGTTCCTGGTTCCTCTTCATCTCCCATGTGACTGTGGCCCTTCTCGGCTCAGCTCCTTTCATCCACAGAGTTGGGGACTAGTTGCTCCTGCTTTGGGCTGGACTGGGGGAAGCTAGACTGGGGAAGGCTGGGCTAGGGAAGGCTGGGCTAGGGGAAGCTAGGTTAGGGGAGGCAAGCTTGGGGGAGGCTGGGCTGGGGGTTGTGGGCTGGGGATTCTTGGCTGAGGGATTATAGGCCTTGGTTTGTGGGCCAGGTATTCTAGGCTGGGGGTTTGTGGGCTGGGGTTTCTGGACTGGGGGAGGCTGAGCTCCTGCTGGGACTCTGGCTTCCCCGGGCTTCTGGGTCCCAGGGCTCCATCCAGGTCAGGGAGACCGTCACTCCCCCACTCCTGGTCTCCACAGGGTGGGGGACTTTGGGTTTTCCTGAGCCCTGCTCCTGGGCTGCTGTGGTCTGGTCAGTAGAAAGTCAAAGTCAGCCCTGCACTCCTGTGTCCTACAGCTCCCTTGAAGCCTTTCCCAAAGCAAAACAGGGTTATCTAGTGGCCCGTTCCATGGAAGAGCTATTAAACTATCGCCGATAAAGAGGAACAAGGGCTCCAAGCAGGCCTGGAGCACACCTGCCACTGTGGAGGGCGCGGGGCTGGCAGGCAGAGGTGGCCTGGCATCTGGCCACAGGCTCCCCAAGCGTCACCGTCCTCCAGCAGGTGGCTGTGCAGGGCGTGGAGTGGGAACAAGTGTCTTGGCACGAGGCTTTGGTGAGTCCTGGGTCTGGTGGTGGTGGCAGAGCCGTATAGTCTGTGTAGTCACTAGTCACTGCCGAGGATAAATCAAGGGACCGTAACCACAGAGGCCAGCCCCTGCCAGCTCACGTCCTAACACACATGGGGGAGACCCTTGGTGGCCCTGGGACAATCGGCCCCCACTGGAGGTGGGGAGGATGGGGGTCTCGGTCAGGTAGGTGGTGGACTCCCAGGGCAGGGCTCATCTGCTGGGGGCTGCAGACTCACGGAGGCCGGCTCAGCCCCAGGTGCCCCTGCCCACCAGCGCCCGCCCTTCCCTTTGCTGATGAAGCACAAACCGAGCTTCGGACCTGCCGTCCCACAGTTGGCGCCAGCATCGGCCTCCGCACTTTGGCCCCACAGCGAGAGACGCAATCACTTCAGCGCAGGCAAAGCACTCGGCTTCCCAGAGCTGCCGGGTGTAGGGTGCCCCAAGTGCTCCCCAGGAATCAGAGGCCGCTGCCCACTTGCCCTCCCCCACCTTTCCACTAAAACAGCTGGGGCAATCGCCATTCATCCCAAGTCAGTGTCCCTCTGAGTCACAGACTGCCCAGGCTGCCTGGAGTTAGTACGTCATCATTTCTCAGGCGCTCCGGAGGCCCCCCACCCCCTGCCACAGCACCGCTCACTCCTTGTGGCCCCGGCCGGGAGGTCCAAGAAGGCCCACACACGTGTCAGTACCGTGGCTTTCCTCCGCGTGGCCCTGCCTCCCTGCTGAGGTCTGCACGTCGTGTCCTCCAACTTCCCGAGCTGAGTCCTCACCCCCACACGTGGTGATGGTACTGTGGGGCTTCTGGGAGGCGGGACCTCAGGGACTTAGGGCCCCTCCGAGAGACCTCAAGACGATGGGAGGTGAATCTGTCCCCAACACGAGGCCAGGTGCCCCCCGGCAGACCCCTCACTGAGGCCATGTGGGCTGCACCTCCATCTGCAGCTTCTACGCTCCAGGCCCAGGAGAACTAGATTTCTGCTGCTTAAGCCCTCACCCTGGTACTTCACTGTGGCCGGAGCTCTAAGACACTGTCTGCGCAGCCTCTTTCCATACAGCCCTCCCACGTGGCCTATGTCCACCTGCCCAGTGGCCTGACGGCCAGCCCTGACTCCCCAGGGGCACGGGCTGCTGCTCCTCATGGCCACTCCAAGGTTGGCACAGTCGCTTCTAACACATCATCCTGGCAGAGCAAGCCACAGGCCAGCCCAGACCAGGGCAGGTGGGGGGATGGACACCTGGTGTGGCAGGTGTGAAGGGCAGAGTGGAGAATGGCCCTGACCCAACCTGAGCCCCCATGCCACTCATCCAGTCAGCCAGGGCCAGGACGGAAGCACTGGGCTGCTGGTGTGGACCTCACCAGCGCATAGCCCCAACCGAATGCCTGTCCCCAGTGCCCTCTTCCTAGATCCACTGCCGTCAAGCCGGGTCAGCCAGGTCTAGGGAAACAGAAACCTGCCCAGTATCAAGCAGAAAAGGGGCAGATGGAGGAAGGGAGGTTTCAACAGTTAACAAGGCCAAGGCCAGGACCTAGCCGAGGACTGAATCTGCAAATGCAGGAACAGCAGGGCAACCTCTGACTCGGGCTCCAGCCCTAGAGGGCCTGGTTCTAAGGAAGGCACCGGAAGCCACCCCTGAAGCCACCTGTAGCTCTCAGTCTCTTGCTTAGCCTCTCGAGTGGGCGGGCCCAATCCTCCTGCCTGCAGTGTCCTAAGATGTATGGTAGAGGAGTGGGTAAAACTAGGAAGAGCCCTGTCCCCTCAGCCTCTCCTGCACAAAGGTACATTCTAGATGGGGAGCAAGCCGACCCCCAGGAGGACGATCCTGCCCTCTCACCCTGCAGAAATGGCACCCGCCTGACAGAGGTGGCCTGGGGTCTTCCTTGTCCCTCCCGCTGCATGCACAAGCCTGTGTCCTCTCCCTTGCCCACCCCTCCCTGACTACCACTACAGGGAGCTGCAGGGCCGGAAGGGAGGCAGATCCTTCCATGTCCACACCAGCCCAGCTGGGAAAGGCACTTCATGGGACCTGGGGGCCTGAGAGGACTTGAAGGCGCTCACCAGCACCACCCAGAACTTCCTGTGACACCATCCTCCAAAGCCACAGGATGGCGCATCTCCAGAATTCAGGGCTGTTGTGCAAGGCTGGGCTCGGCCACCTCTGCCACCTCTGGGGTCTGTGGTGCCTTCCCAGGCTGGGCCGCAGACCTGACTCGTGAGGAGCTTAGAAAGTATTTTAGACAGTGGAAGGCACTCTTTTTTGACCTTCACCTAAGGTTGGGTTTTGCTGGCATTTCGTGTCTCGCTCTTCTCACACAACTCATAATAAATGCACTTGTTTATCACAGCACCACCCTGTGCTAAATGACTGGCCTGTCCCTCCAGGACCCAGCCCCACCCTCAGAAACTGAAGGTTTAAGTCATAAGTCAAAGTGCTTAGTACGTGGGATTGTTCCTTCCGTCTTCAAAATAGCTAAACATTCTACATACCCCCTTCTCCCTTTCCAATTTCTCTACCTTGAAGTGTATTGTTTCATATTCAGAAAATAAAGATATTTTTAAAGATGGCAACTTCTCCCTTTGTGTGTGCAGTTAAGTCAGTGAGAGAAAACTGCCCCCACCGCAGCCCCAAGGTGGTCCCCAAGCCCAAACCTGGTTGTACCTACCCACCTACCTACATATCAATCCTTCTGCCCATCTACCCACCTACACATCCACCTATCTACACACCCACCTACCCACCCATCCAGCCATTATCCATCCATCCATTCATCCACTATCCACCCACCCACCCACCCATCCGCCTACCTACACATTCACCTATCTACCTATTCACCCACCTACACATCTACCTAACCACCCATTCACCCACCTACACATCCACCCATCCATCCATCCATCCCCTATC
>PVJS01008213.1:5960-53906 GCA_004027185.1 Glis glis | reverse complement strand
GAGAGAGAGAGAGAGAGAGAGAGAGAGAGAGGGAGAGAGAGAGAGAGAGAGAGAGAGCTGAGGCTGGCCGCGAACTCAGATCCTCCGGTCTCCGCCTCCCAAAGTACTGGGATTACAAGCCTGCGCCATCACACCCGGCTGACATGGAGTTCTTAAGAAACATCTCGTTACTTGAGTTTTCTAGTTCTTCAACTGTACTGGGACCCCCTGGAGGGAAAGAGTAACATTACCATTTTTTTTAAATCTCTCATTTCTATCATGTGTTCTTTCACTTTTATCATTACCTCTACATCATTAAAACTCATAAATCTATGTTTACTTTCAATGCTCCAGTATTTCACTTGTTAAGATTGGCTTATTCTAATTCATCTCAATGGCATTCTTTAAACTCATAAACTACAGTCATCTGGCATTTTGAAATACATTAGATATTTCAAAGCTCCTAAACAACCCACAAAGTATCTATTTCTCCCTTTGAGCTTGTCTGCCTTTTAAAATGAAAGGGAGTTATGCAATTCAATGTGTTGCTTTTCTTGCCCTGGTTACCAGGAAGCTCATAGGTATACATGTTATGCTCAACTGCTGAAACTGTCTTCAGCCAGGATTCCTTAATACATTCACTTTATTCTCTTCTTTTGTATCTTGACTCCTATCTTTTACCTCGTGCTAATGATTTCAATTCTAATACCTCTACATTTATTTAGTTCTTTCAAAACCTTTATATGTTTTTATATTTAATTTACAAACATGCACACCTAATACTGAAAGTAGATCTATCTATATGTCTCCCAGATGTATTCTGCCCACCTCCCTCTCCACTCCTATCCCCTCTGCAGAAGTCATTTTTTGTCATGCACCAACTAGCATGTAAGTTCCTCTACGATTAGTGAATTCCACAAAGAGCGTTCTTAACGAAAGCATGAGTTAGCAATGTAGACATTAGGGGAGATTTTATAAATGAGTCTTAAGAAACACATTTCTGTTATTTTCTACCAATCCCTTTGGTGAGCTTACTTTAGTCTTCCAAATCAGGAGTCAGCAAACCTCATGGGATATGAGATTTCTTGCAAATACTGATCCATGGACAATGCAGAAACAAATGTTCATGATCGTGTTTCAGTGAAATTTTATTTACAAATACAGGTGACTACTGCAATTGGCCCAGGAGCCATAGTTTACTGACCCTGCTCCAAAGTTTCCCCTCTGACCTTACTGAGTCCTCTTAGGACTCCAATGTCCAATCTTTTCAAATTAGTCCCAGTAAGACAGAATGAGCCCTTTTTAAAAGTCAGTGTGTTGTATGTTGTATTGCTTAAACACACCCTGGGTGAGTCTGTCCTCTCCCATGCACTAGCAGTTTTGCTTAAATATTCCTTTCTACCACACACAATGATCACAAGAAAACTTTAGATCTATAAAATATCTCCATTTTACTCCAACTCTATCCCCATCTGCACACACAATACTATTTAGAGTCTACATCTATAATTGAGATTAGAAAGATGGCTCACTCAGTAAACTGCAAAAATAGACTTTTGCAGGGAGGGTACTGGGGGTTGAACCCAGGGGCATTCTATCTCCAAGTCATACCCCCAGACTTTTTATTTCTTATTATTTTTGAAACAGAGTCTCACTAAGTTACTGAAAGTCTTGCTAAGTTGCTGAGACTGGCCTTGAACCTGTGATCCTCTTGTCTCAGCCTCCAAAGTACTGGGATTACAGGAGTGTGTCACCATGCCCAGAGAAAAATTAGTCTTCATATCAACATTACTCAGCTACCTGGCTCTGGAAAATAATTTCATTATGCCTCAGTTTCCTCTTCTACACAATGAGGTACCTGCCCAAAGGTGAATCTAGGCCAGAGGTCTCTTGGAGGTTCTTTCTGGAAGTTATTTCCATAACCAGTGATATTTCCCTAAACTAATGATTTTCAAATGGTTTCAGAATTCCCTGGGAGTCCTTGTTAAAAGACAGATTCCTAGCCCCCAGCCTGCATTTCTGATTCGGTAGCAATCAGACTTCAAGACTTGGGTCTTAAAGTTCTTCCAAGTTCCCAGGTGGTGCTGACGCCAATGCTGCCGGTCCAGGGACCACACTTTGGGAACCAATGGTTTATATGATAGAAACCTCAGTCTATTGAAGTAAAGCAGCAAAAGAGGGGCTGTTGCTGGTTTGGCTCCATTTCTTAAAAAAAATGAAGTCCCCTCTTGGAGGGACAAGCGATTCATTATGCTTGCCCTGAGTGACAGGTGCTGGCTTCCTACCTCAGCAACTACTTACACACAGAAATGAGGCTGGTGTTCAATCTCACAAGGGTGTGCTGGAAGGTAAAAGGTGGTGGACAGCTAGAGGAGCCATCTGAGCCAGGACTGGGAAGAGGGGTACAGTTGAGAAGCGAGAGGCAAAAAGGGCCATCACACCATTAATTCCTTTGGAGCCACACTCTTAGAACTTCCAACTTTCTCCTTCCGTAAACACTAGGTCAACACAAGCACTGGTTGAGGGTTGACCATTCATAGGCCCAGCACGAAATGATGCTGAGTGGGAATCCAGGAATAGAAGACTGAGAAAGAGCAGCCTGCTCCCCGGGACTCTCAGTCTCACGAGGAAGGCAGAATTCACACGTGTCACTGTTTGACAGTCATTGTTCAGACAGGTAGATAATTAGATCATTAGATTATGTGGCACAGAGATAAAGGGTTCCAGAGAGTGCACTGGTAGACTGGAAAGATGTGGGCAGGTCTGCCTGGAGGAAGTCTGTGCTCTGGCAGGAACTCCGAAGTACAGGAAAGACCGAAGCATGGAAAGACAATCAAAACACAAAAGGAAGCCTGGACAGGCCTGGAAGATTAACATAGAGGGCCTCAGAAGGAGCAGAGGGGTCTATGAAACCTGTCTCAACCCATCCCTGTGGATAACTACCTCAAGGTGAGGCAGGGCAGAGGACCTGGAAACAAGAAGGGTTAAAAGAGGCCATCTGCATAAAGAATAAAAACAGAGGTCAAAGCCGGGCGTGGTGGAGCACGCTTGTAATCCCAGTACTTGGGAGGCTGAGACCGGAGGATCCAGGTTCACGGCCAGCCTCAGCTACTTAGTGAGGCCCTCCGCAACTTAGTGAGACCCTGTTTCAAAATAAAGAATAAAAAATAGGGCTGGGGGTGTAGCTCGGAGAGATAATGCCCCTGGGTTCAATCCCCATTACCGCAAAAAAAAAAAGGAGACACCCTGTATCATTTTGGCACCCCTTATGTGACCACGAGAGAAGAGAACCAGCGAAGAAAGAATTGGATTACAAAGTCACTCCCAGCCGGGCATGGTGGCGCACACTTGTAATCCCAGGACGTGGGAGGCTGAGACAGGAGGATCCGGGTTCACGGCCAGCCTCAGCTACTTAGTGAGGCCCTCCGCAACTTAGCAAGACCCTGTTTCAAAATAAAGAATAAAAAATAGGGCTGGGGATGTAGCTTGGAGGTAAAATGACCCTGGGTTCAATCCCCAGTACTGAAAAAAAAAGTCACTCCCACTTCTGTGTCTTAGTTTCCTCATTTGAGAGTTTCCAAATTTTGTTCATCTTGGAAACACTCCAGGCCAGAAAAGGATAAATGAGCAGGCGGGGCTCAGCCCTTCTCCCAGTCCCGCCTCTGCTACAGCCAGAGCGGCTCTGCTTTCTTACATTTTTGCATTCCCTGCACAGTTTTGCTTCCAGAAAGGATTTGAAAATCACTCAACAAGGGACTCAGTAAGTGCTCCCTCTGTCGGCACATGGCGTGGATTGAGCAGAAGGAAGCTAGGAAAGGGATGGATGGCTAGATTGGCTGGGCCAGCTCCTAGAACAGCAGGAAAGCAGAGAGGACTTAAGAATAATGGGAGTATTGAGTAGGGAGTCAAGGGAGGCTTGTGACTGGAGGGGTGCCAGACAGCAAAAGGAGTGAAATTAGGCCCACAAAGTAACAGGGACGGATCTGAAAATCTCAACCGTTCAGAAAGTTCCGAGTACAAAGGGTGATTTTCCCCCTTGTCAGCCTTCCTCCCAGGACACTGTACTGTATGCAAAATGGGTAACTGTAAGACAAACAGATTTTTCCACTGCCCTGCTCAACCCTGCGGGCCTTCAGGAAGACCTGAACTTCAAGCAAAGCCTTTTTTTATTTTTCAACACCCACAGCTTCCATACAACAATCAGAAGTTTTCCACTTTGATCAAAGGGGCTAAACAGAAAGGGCCAAGGCAGCAGCCTGTTCTCAGCAGCCCTGGGCAGATCACAGAGGAACGGCTACCCACTCACTGTCCGCACCCACCAGAGGACGCGGCCCTCTCCCCAGATCAACCAGGTGCGCGCCCCCAAAACACGGGCTCATCTCATTCCCGCCCCAACTGCCAGATGGAATGAGCGTGCACACACACGTCTTCCAGCCCAATGTGGGATCAGGGGGCCTCGGCTTCCTTGACTACAAAGTGAGTACGCCGCCCACCACTCTATTAAGACCAAGAAAGCAGCTCATCGGCTCATCTCTTAACACCTCTCTCATCTCCAGGATTTGTGATTTATAAATGTACTAGGGAGAATATCCAGACTAACTTCCACGTCCAGACTAACTCAGGGGTGCTCAGAAGTTAGGAGTCTATGTGACTCGGCATTGGGAATGACCCAAGCCTGGCATGGGACACGGGGCATTTCCTTGAGAGTTCTGGTATCTCTCCGCTGGCTCTCAGAGCCAGCCTACAGCCAAAAAGTAAGCAGAAATAGCAGATGTGCTACAAAGAATGGGCAACCTCTAGGGTGGTAACCCATGAAGTGTTCCAGAAGCTACATCTAGAGGCAGTTAGTATTTAAAATGTATTCATATTTCAAATGGTGTTGTGAAATGGAGATCATTAGTAACCACAGATGAGACTCCCTCTTATCCCAGGGAGTCTATCTATTGTGTCTAAATTCCAGACTTGGCCCAGGGGACGACTTGGGATGTTTAACAGGAATCGCCCAGCGCCCTCTGCCAAGTGTGTTCCCATTCATAAGGGCTCTGACATTACCTCGTCTGAATTTCACCATGACTGCAATGCCAAGGGGAAGGGAAAGCCCGTCGTGATTTATACAAGGACACCAAGCAAAACAGAGAAAAGGCTAAGACCGGACCTCGGGTCTTCAGCCTTCAAGTTCAGCGAAGATTGAATGATTTTGTGCAGGCTGTGGAGTCAGGCAGGTTCCAATGGCAGCCACGTTCTGCCATAGACTAACATTTGCGACTCTCCTGGAGAAAGTTTTCATCCTTGCTGAGCCTCATTTTTCCTGTCCGTAAAGAAGAAATAGTACCCACCTTGAAGGGTGGAGATAAGGGTGGAGTGAAACCATAGGTAATGCTCAAAGGACTGTGCCGAGACAGGGGGTTCAACTGCACTAGTCACACACACACAAACACACCACACACCGCACAAACACAATCACACCACAGACCACAAATGCACCTGCCCGGCAGACGTGCACCACACAGAACATACCCCCTACACCACTGCCCTCCCTGCTAATTCCTTTCCCTTTTCCTGGGTTTTATGGCAGGCCTGGGTTCATCTGCAAGTTTAACACATCCCAAAACACCATTATGAGTTTTTACTGGAAAGCTCAATGTTTCTAGATTCCTGCTCTCTCACAGTATCTTTGAACCAGTCCCCAAAGTTCACACAGCCATGAACTTCCGATAAATCTCCACCTTTGTAGTCTCTTCCTTTCCAAACAATGGGAAGTATTTCGAATTTCCGCAGTCACTGAAATTATCAAACTGAGCCCTGGGAGCCACTGTACTCGGGTCCAAGGAATGCAGCCTCCCGGGCCTGGCAGAGACTTAGCCTCACCGTCAGGAAGGCGTTTTATGGCTGAGTCTAAAAGAAGCAGAAGTTGCTTTGTGCGCACGCGCGCACACCCATACACATACACACACACACACACACACACAGATTGGGGAAACCACACAAACACACACACACACACACACACACACACACACATTGGGGAAACCGTCATTTTCCTACGCGCCCTCTGACATCAGCCACGGTCTCTGTAGCGACAGTTTCTCTGCACTCAAATTAATCTCGGGCGTTGAAAAATGCGTGTCTCCCCCACCCTGGCTGCCGCCTTTCTCCTCACGCCCCCAGAGAAGAGTTTCTCCGCCAGGAAGCCGGTGAAGGTTTTCTTCCAAGTCACATGATCCAGGATGCAGGGGGAGAATCCTTCTTGGAACAGAGACCGGCCCAGAACTGAATCAGATGAGGAGAGATAAGGTGTGATGCGGGGCAGACTATATAAAGAATGGACCCCGGGCTGCAGCAAGCTCAGCCAGACCCAGCCATGCACGTGCCGCCCGGCTCCATGGCAGGCCACTTGGGGGCCACGAGCCGTAGCTACTTCTGCATCACCACCGCCACACTGGCTCTGTGTCTCGTCTTTGCTGTGGCAACCATCATGGTGTTGGTGGTTCGGGGGACGGTGAGTGGACTCGGATTCCTTGCTTTTTTCTTCTGATTTCTGTTCAGCTTTTCCTCCATCCCCACCCCCCCGAAGAAAGAACGAATAGGTTCGTTGGGAGCAAAAAGTGAAAATAAAAATAAATAAATTAGGTATATATGTACGTCATGTGGCGAAAGGGAGAGGAGAAACGGGAACTTAACTCCCTGAAATAATTTGGATTTTTGAGAGAAACATTATTGGACCATCATCTCAAAACTTTCCAGACCGATAGGAGCCAAGAATGGAGAGGAGCTATTGGCCTGGAGAAATTAAGATTTAAATCCTGCTGTGCCAGAGCCCTTTGGTATCAAGGAAGGAACTGATAGGAAAACTCGATGTAACGTTTGTAGGGTTTGGTGCTGCTATGTCTCCAAAGTCTTTAGATTCTCAGGTTCTGTATTCTCAGTCCAAATGGTCCTTAGTTTCTGAGACCTCATCCATTAATAACCCAGAGGTATTCTTTTCTGTTGTTTTTGCTTGCTTTTTAATGGGGAGCTAAACTGAGAGGCCAAGGTCTACAAGTAAACAAGCTAAAAAAAAAGGCCAGGGCTCCTGAAGGCTTTGGGCATTTTAGCGTTAAAACCACAGAACAAATCGAAAGCTTCCTCCCAAGCCGCTGCTTTGAAGAGCTTAGGGTGTCGCAAGAAACAGAGCAGACAGGCAAACAGGAGAAATGTTTTTTAACACCTGTTCCTTCTGAGATGGCCTCAGAATATTAATGGTTGGGTACACACAGTACAGGTTCCGAAGGTCTCAAGAGACTGACTTTGTTTGAAGTGGTAAGATTTGCTTCTGAAAACAGAAGAGATGAAGGAGAGAATTTCTTCCTATTTTAAAAGATGGGTGTTGACAGAGAATCCATTAGTACTTGTCACATCGAAAATACTGTATGGTAGACAGGCGTGGTGGCACACACCTATAATCCAGTACTTGGGAGACTGAGACAGATAGGAGGATCACAGATTTGAGGCTAGCAACCCACAGTGACTTAGCAAGACCCTGTTTCAAAATAGGGCTGGGAGTATAGCTTGGAGGTAGAAAGCCCCTGGGTTCAACCCCCAGCACCACAAGAAAAAAAGAAGAGAGAGAGAGAAAGAGAGAGAGAGAACCAAAGAAAATACTGTACTGATAGCATGTGTGGCTCATGAATTTTTTTTTTGTGAAGTTTTTGGTAATTTAGGTAATATAAATACTGTACCCACACACACAACATCCTGCCAAATTGAGATGGTTCCTATCTGTTACTTCCTCTCACTTTTCAAGGTATTGTAATCCTGCAGAATTTATTCTGGTTTTTCTTCCGTTGCCTCAGGCCAAATGCTCTATACATTATCAGTTGCTAGAAAGAACTAGGTTTTAAAAGGCTTTGATACCCATTTCTCAAGTGTCAAGCTTTGAAATTTAAATGAAGCTTTGAAGCTCATATCTCCATAAAAGTAAAAAAAAAGGGGGAGGTTGCTAACATTTGATGGGGATGGTGGAATTGGCTGCTCTGCATCTACTAAGAATCACTCTTGAAAACATTCTAGCACAGAAGTACAGACTGCAATTTCTGTGATTGTAATTTGGAGTAAATCAGAAGTGTGCTGTTTTCTAGTGATAACCACAGAAAAGAAATTAAAGTTGCCTTGAAGAAATTCTTCAGGTGAAGGTTGCAGGTAGAACTACTGGCAGGGGCAGGGGTGGAGATGATGGGGGAAGATGGCCCTGCTGACCATGGATGGCCAAGTTAGAAAGAGTTCCAAAAGAATCCTTACGCAAATCCAACTTGCAGCCGAATTGACTCCTTCTATGAAAGAACTGCAGTGGATCTTCCTGTCTTGTTTTTGTAAATGTAGAAATGAAGGAACAGAGAGAGATGGGGCTTGAACTAAGCCACCCTTGAACAGTGGGAAGGCCAGTCCTTCTTGTTGCTTAGTAAGAGGATTCCCTTTGCCAAGACAGATGGCCACAGAAGCTTTGAGAAGCCTCGTGCCCACTCGTCTCTCGGGAATTCTGTCTTCTTGTGTGCCTGTTTTCTTGACTTACCCTTCGTGAAAAGATGCACTCCACTGCCTGATTCTATGCTTTGGTGTGTTGTGATTGCTTACCATAAAATCTGTCACTCGCTTCCAAGCCAAGGTCTGTAAGGTTAATAGTGGTTGTGATGTTCAGGGTCAAATGCCTTTACACATGTCATTTCTAATAAATTTCCCAGACATTAACTGTGCTAAGGACTAGGAAAGTTTGACTCCCTTGAGCCTGAGCTATCAGGGAAGCATCCAATAGCAAGAGAAAATGTAGTCTGACTTTAGAACAGGCAGAATTTCGTGAAATCAGTGGAGAAACCCAAGGAGCTTAGACTCCCATCCCTATTACTAAAAAAGGAACAGGCTGTTGGCCACATCGCACTTTCTGTGTGTGATGGGGACACGGGGTGGAGAACCATGAGGATGGCTTTACTGCTGGAAGGAGTCACACAGTTCTAGGTCGATGGGCACGTATATATAGACAAAGTCCAAAACAGCTAACTCACAACAGGATGATGCAGCAAGGCACACAAGGATACCATGAGACCACAAGTTAAAGAGAAAGATGGTTCCCCCAGCAGGTTTGAGAAAAGCCTCCCTGGAGACTGGAGTTTCGGGTCCCATTGAGAAACGTGAACTATTTCAAGTACGTGGAGAAGGGAGAACAGGGTGCTCCTGGCCAATGGTATAGAGTTAGCAAAGGGATGGAGGAAAGAAGGTAGGGGCAGATCAAATAACCCCAAGGTCGAACACCTTGGGAGAGACCAAGGAGGAATTTAGGTTTCCTCTCAAATGCTCTCTGAGCAGCTACTGTAGACAGGGATATCGTTCTAAGCACTGACTATATAGCCTCAAACAAAACCAACAAAATCTCTGTGTGTGTGTGTGTGTGTGTGTGTGTGTGTGTGTGTGTGTGTTTGGCAGTACTGGGGATGGAACCCAGAGGCATTCTACCTCTGAGGTATGCCCCCAGCCCTTTTTATTTTTTTTATTTTGAAACAGGGTCTCGCTAGGTTGCTGAAGGTATCGCAAAGTTGCTAAGGGTCTTGCTAAATTGCTGAGGCTGGCCATGAACTCACGATCCTCCTGTCTCATCCGCCTGTGTACTGGGATTACAGGTGTGCGCCTCCATGCAAATCCCTGGCTTTTCATTGCTAGTGACATTTTCTTTCTAGTGATGCCTTTAAAGTCCCTATGGTGGTTGTACTTTGGTTTTATTTATATTTAAACCAGTATAGTCATTATAAAACATTACCTTTACATGGTGAAAGAAAAGTAACCAGCAAACAAGGGAAAAGGAAGAAAAGTAAAAGTCCTTCACACCCTCCCCTCCCAACCACCAATCCCTCTTTGCTGAGCTAACCACCGTGATTCTTAGGTGTCCTTCAATAACTCTGAGCAACTACAAAGACATAGCACACACATGGCATTATGAGAAACCCTCGATTTCCAATTCACTTGACAATATATCTTAGGGACTGTTCCCTGTAAATATTTAGAAGTCCATTTCATTCTGTTGAACAGTTCACACAGTGTCCTATTGTACCAAGGCCTCGTAGTTTATTTCATCCGTGTCTCATGAGAAACACATGTTTCTCTAGAGTTTTTGCCCACTGTGTACATCTACAAGTATATCTGTGGAATAAATCCCTAGAGGTGGGAATAGAATGTGCATTTCCACATCAGTAAATGTTGTCGATCGGCCTCCAGAAAGATGGTACCAGTATACCCTTGAGGAAGGAAAAGTCCTACCATCAAAAAGACACCTCTTAGCATCAATCTGGAAAGAAAGAGGATTGATTTACTGCTGAGGAAGCAGAAGAGGACATGAGTACAGGGAACCTGAGGAAGACTAGAGTCTGGATAAAATTTCACACCATTTATACAGCAAAGCAAAGGAAAAAAAAAAAGCAATGACACTTCTCTCCTCTCCGCAAAAGTAAAAGGAATATGCGATGAGACCGACTGTAGGTTACACCAGAGGTAGGTGTTTATGTTTCAAAGGGCCCTTGAGACTCTGAATTTTAGAGACATGTTTGTTTCATAAACCTGTAGATTGGGCTAACCTAGCCCCAGAGAGAATGTAAGTGGTAACATTCTGCAAGGTTAAGCAAGGTGTGGGCCTGTTAGATGTTTAAGTACAGTAGACTTTTTTTTTTTTTGGCGGTACTG
Organism: Glis glis; assembly: GCA_004027185.1. Lineage (NCBI taxonomy): Eukaryota > Metazoa > Chordata > Mammalia > Rodentia > Gliridae > Glis > Glis glis. The sequence continues at coordinate 43,226 of PVJS01008213.1, read as the reverse complement.
GGGATTGAACGCAGGGGCATTCTACCTCCAAGCTATACCCCCAGCCCTATTTTATTCTTTATTTTGAAACAGGGTCTCACTAAGTTGCCGAGGGCCTCACTAAGTAGCTGAGGCTGGCCGTGAACCTGTGATCCTCCGGTCTCAGCCTCCCAAGTACTGGGATTACAAGCGTGCGCCACCACGCCCAGAACAGTAGACCATTTCTAGAAAGAGAAAGCAGCAGTCTCCTTTCTCTTTATAAGCAAATACAATTATTTTTTTAATAAAAATGTATCTCACGGTACCCCAGCAGTGAAGCCAAGCACCTGTTTAAGGGTAGTGGATGTTGGCAGTGGTGGTGTGGCTTCAGGAGTTGTTTTTAAGCTCAGATACAATACAGAGGTGAGTTGAAATGCCCTGTGATTCTGCCCTCTACCTAAGTAATCTCTTCATCTGATATTCATTCCATTTAAGGATTAAAAGAAAAAAAAGTCCCCTGAAAATGTTCCCAGGAGCAAGCCCTGAGCCGGGCTGGGAGGGGAGGACCCAGGCAGACTGAGCAGAACCCTGTCTCCTGGGAACTCTGCTAAATCGAGCAAACAAAGCCCAGGAACTTGAGTTCCAGGCAGAATGCCGCAGACCAGATGACAGGGAGGTAATTTCTGTTTGGGATTACAGAGCTGCTTGTGGAAGAACTAGAATAGAAGCCCGAACTCCAAGAATTAGAACAATCATGTCTTAAAAAGACCATGTCTTTTAAAGTGTTGTTTTGAAATTTTTCAACAGTAGAATGGTAAACGCTCCTATAACCTCTCACCTAGATTGGCCAAGTGTCAGTATTTTCAATATTTTGTCACATTTGTGCTCTCTCTCTGCGTGTGACCTTTCACCCCCCTGTATTTCAGGACCTAGCTCCTACTTCCCACAGAGCCCTTACCATAGCCAGAGCTCACATTAATTCAGTAATATCACCTAATGATAATCATCTAGAGTCCATATTTCAATTTCCCCTCTTGTCCAAAAATGCCTTCGAGAGCTGCTTTGTTTCATTTTGTTTGGGGACCTAGAATTCAGTCCAGGGTCACATTGCGCTGTGTTTTTCATCTAGAATGTTGCTATTTAATTTATGGTCCTGGGAGTATGTGTTGAAAATACAGAATATCAGGACCCAGCCCAGAGCTACTAACTCGTGTGTGTGTGTGTGTGTGTGTGTGTGTGTGTGTATGTGTTAGTTACTGGGGATGGAACCCAGGGACGTTCTACCTCTGAGCTACGAGCTACACCCCCAGCCCTATGTTATTTTTACTTTGAAACAGGACCTCACTAAGTTGCTGAGGGCCTCGTTAAGTTGCTGAGGCTGGCTGTGAACCTTTGATCCTCCTGACTCAGCCTCCCGAGTAGTGGGATTAAAGGCGTGTACCACTGTGCCATGCCCAACTTCAAATCTGTATCTTAAAAAGCTGTCCAGATAATGTATGCATAGAAAAGTTTGAGAGGCACTGATCTTATGATCCCCTGTGCCTTTGGTCGTATGTTTTTCATGACATTGGCTTTGTTGAAAAGTCCAGGCAAATTCTGTTGTAGAATAGTTCACGTTCTGGATTCGTCTTAGTGTTTGTTCGTGATGAAACATTTGGGACAAGAATAGCACTTAGGTAATGTGATGTATGTAATATTGTAACATGGCTACGGGCATATGTCCAGTTGTCCCATCTTGAGTGACTATATATATATGTTTACTCACTTGGTTAGATGGTAGCCACCAGCTAATTTTTTATATAAAACACTATTTTCTTTTTCATTAATAAGTAATCTATGGGGTCATGCTTTGAAGACATAAATGTCCTTCGCTGGGCAATTGCAGCATTTCTCGATGAGCCTTGTCTGAATCAGTTAATATGCTGGGGTTGAAGAAGGATGCCCAGTTTTATCACCTCCAAACTTGCAGCTGCATTTTCGGGGTGGGGGTGGGGAATAGCTCACCATCAGCAGGATGGTGGCAGGTAGAGGTGGGGCAGGGTCTTCCAGGTGGGACAAAATCGTGCATAGCCCAGAGAAGGCAAACTTGGGGGGAAAGAAAAGGATCAGCAGGGCCAGAAAAGGGGTGAGTCCACACAAGACAGGGGCAGGGCAAGAGGTAGAGCTAGATGGTAAGAAAGCATTGGTAGAAGAGGCTGAGAGGACAGGACGCCAACTCCATCTTCAGGCCAGGATGATTTCCCCAACCTGCATTCGACCTCCTGCAGCCATCTTTCAGGACCACAGGTGTTCTAGTTGCCTACTGAATAAAGTCTTCAAGTCCTAGTTACTCAACGTGTGGTCTATGGGCAACAACACTGGCATCACCTGGGAGCTCACTAGAACTACAAAACCTAAGGCCCCATCTCAGTCCTACTGAATCAGAATCTGCATTTTCTGACGCTCCCCAGGTGATGGTAAACCTTGGAAGTGGGAGAGGCGCTGCTTTAAGCTACTCTGACCCAATCCCCACTTTCACAGACCGTGGCAAACCAGGGGCTCTCAATATAAATACTCCGTCCCTGGGGCATTTTCTGTGACCTCTATTTACTTTCCATTGGGTCTCAGGAGAACTTGCTGCCCAGCTTTATCTGCCCTGATCTAGGGAGCACCGTAGCAGGGCATGGCAGGGCATCGCCTTCAAAGTCAACATACCTGAGTTAGAGTCCAACCTCCGCTACTTTTCACCGGAGGGACCTTTTGTACTCATTAAGTCACTTCTCTAATATAGTCGCAATCCTTAACTCTTGGGGTCAAGGTAAAGGCAATTGAGATGAAGCATTTAGCCTCAGGAGTGACCCTCATTAAATGCTTAATCGTGTCATCATGAAAATAATAGAGGTCTCCGTGGACCATGGGCCACAGTCTACCTTGGCAGACAACATGAAGCCAGGAAGGAAGGGGGTATGGAATCCCCCTGGCACATTCCAAACATTACTGTCAGAGAGGACATTTGGGGTCAAAAGAAAATTTGGGAGCTGATTGCACTTGTACATCACGGCTCTGAGCCCTGCACATCATTACTGGGTGAAAAGAAATGAGCCTTTTAAGGTCTTTGGGTAAATTAGACAGAACATAAGGATCAAGGTAATCCCTAAAATAGCTACCATTTTCAAGCAATTGCTAACACTTTACATATAATATCTTATTATGTCTGCAACAACCCAGTAGAGGAAAAGATTATTGGCCTCTTAATCACAGTGATTAAAGGAGAGAAGAAAACAGGTGTAGGCAGAGGTGACAATCAGGATGAGGGTCATTTCACCTGGGGACAAACCGGCTGAATGTGACAATTCTTCCCTCCATACACAGAAAGAACTTTAGTATTATTGGGATGGATGCCTGTCAGACATCCACAGGGGCAGAAATAAAAGAGGATGCATGCTTAAGGAAGTATAGCTGGTTAGTAACCATGGAGATGGAATTTCCTGAGCGATTCGATGGAGCCGAAAAGGGCAACCTCGGAGGGTCCATTTGTTTGTGTCTGGGTCAAACCTATGTAGCCAAGTCCCTGAGCAAGATGACATTTCACCAGCCAGGATCCAAATCCCCAGGCAGGATTGGGGAGAGCATTCCAGGACTGGGGGGCCCTGCCAAAGAGTTGATGAACTGTGTGTCTGGAGCAAAACAGTCTTCAACAAATTGTAAAGTCATCATCTCCTTAGAGCCTGGTTCTCCACTCAAATGCAAGGACTGCTTACAGAAAGGGAGAAGAGAGATGAACGAGCTTTTCTTTGTTTTTGTTTTTTGTTGTTTATGTGCTACTGGGGATTGAATCCAGGGGTGTTCTGCCTCTGAGCTACAGCCCCAGCCCTATTTTATTTTTTACGTTGAAACAGGATCTCACTAAGTTACTGAGGGCCTAGTTACATTGCTGAGGCTGTCCTCGAACCTGTGATCCTCCTGTCTTAGCCTCTCAAGAACTGGGATTACAGGCGTGTGCCACTATACCCGGCTGGAATCAGCTTTTCTATGCTTGGTTTCTGAAGACAGCATCTCTCCTGGGTTAGTGGAAAACACACTAGAGAATGTCAGTGCAGATCTGCCACTAACTCATGAGCTCCTCAGTTTCCTCCCCTCCAACATTAGCTTGATGGACTGAAAGACGTCAGGTTGCTGTCTGGCTTTGACTCTCTAATCTTGCCTACCATGGACAGTCGGAGAAAGCTATAGAGACCTTGTTCTCTTCAAAATAGAATCAAACTTCTCTGTTGGATTCCCTGGGTCCAAGGTGAAGGATTAAACAACAGGATCATTGTCTACTGAGATGACTTGTTTTTTACATCCCTGTGAAGCTCGGGAACCAGGAGGAACTGACATGACAGAGAGCAGCAAGGCCTTCCCTGACCCCATATCAATTAGATCCTCCCAGAGTGTGTTCTGTGGGCCAGGAATATGGGCATCACCTGGGAGCTTCTCCAAAATACAGAATCCCAACCCCAACCTGCTGAATCAGGAATTGCCTTTTAATAAGATCCCCAGAGCTGATTCCTTGGCATATTGAACATTAGTTTGAGAAGCACAATCTTAAAGCACTCTGATTTTTTTTCATTCTTAGCTCTTGCCACAGCTTGCTATTCTAATTATATATGGGTTTGTGTCTTTTAAATGACTGCTTTAATGACTACTCCATAGTCCTCCAATGACTAACCGCACCTACGTATACTAGACGCTCCTCCACCAAGGGAGGAATGAATGATTCTCTAGCATTCCACCACTGGGATGGCTCTGCTGGCTTGGCTCTTCTAGCCTTCTCTCCCACAGTCTCTGGATAGGCCCCCAGTGGCTGATGAATTCAAGGATCTTAGCATCCCATTTAAATGTCAATGTCTAGCCAGGCGTGGTGGCACATGCTTGTAATCCCAGTACTTGGGAGGCTGAGACCAGAGGATCACAGGTTCGCAGCCAGCCTCAGCTACTTAGTGAGGCCCTCGGCAACTTAGTGAGACCCTGTTTCAAAATAAAGAATAAAAAATAGGACTGGGGGTGTAGCTTGGAGGTAGAATGCCCCTGGGTTCAATCCCCAGTACCACACACACACACAAAAAAAAGTCAATGTCTTTCTTCGTGCATTTTTACATCACGCTAATCCATAGGCACGCTTCCTAGCTCCGCAGTAAATTAGTTGCTTATTGAATTTTGAAATGCTGGTTGCTGTCTCACAGAGGCAACACAAAGGGGAATTTTGTGATGTCAGGTTTTCCTATGAACTGCATGCGTAACCGAGCGACCACAAATGAAAAACACTGTTAGCTAGAATAAGACCTTTCAACTACAGCAAAAAAAGAAAAAAATCATAGACTGTTTCAGCAAAGGAGAAAGGACCTTCCAGACCAAGTTCACCTCCCTTACCCTAAGAAACTGAGGCTCAAAGGCTTAGATGGACTTCCCCACTCCCCAGCTCAGTGCACTGCCCTGCGGTGCCTGCAGGAATCCAGTTATCACACAAGGTGTCCACAGAAGCAAAGGACAGAGCTCCCGGGAACGTGGGAGGATAAAACGTCCTAGGCGTTTGTACGGAAGGCTAAGAAAATTAGATGCAGAGAATTGCTAACCTGTTGCTTTGATAGAGGTTGGGAAGTTTTCTTGCTTGAGCTCTTTTGTTCCATGTAAATACTCCTCTCCAGGTCTTTATTAATATTTTAATTCAGTGTACTGCAGGAGATTCCAACCCATACAGGTCATGAGATGAATATAGGACACTTATTTCCTTTCTGGCAGGATACCCAAGGAATGACTGACATGGGCGGAAAGGGGAGGAGGAACAGGGGAAAGTGAGTCTCTGAGAAATTTATCTGGGAGGAGAACTGAACCTGTCTACTTCTTTTTTTTTTTTTTTTTTTTGCGGTACCAGGGGTTAAACTCAGGGGCATTCTACCTCTGAGCTACACCCCCAGCAGCCCGATTTTTTATCCTTTATTTTGAAACCGGGTCTCACGAAGTTGCAGAGGGCCTCACTAATTAGCTGAGGCTGGCCGTGAACCCGGATCCTCTGGTTTCTGCCTCCCAAGTACTGGGATTACAAGCCTGCGCCACCACGCCCGGCCTGAGCCTGTCTACTTCTGTGTACTGCTTGCTTAGACTATCCCAACAGGACCCTCCAACCCCCCATCCCAGGACTCCCTCCTTTAGCAATCTGTTTCCATCAACCTCTTACCCGTTCATGTACAAATTTATGTATATATTTATGTTTTTATAGAACAAATCATAAATAATAGAATGTGAATGTGTAAAAATATAATATACATTTGTATTTATTTATGTTATATATTTGTAAATATTATGTTATATTCAGATGTAAACTTGTAATAAGTCCATGAGGGCAGGGACCGCATTGATTTATGGTATCTTCACAATACTTGGCATATAAACTGTTTTTTTTTTTGAACCCAGAGGCATTCCACCTCCGAGCTACACCCCCAGCCCTATTTTTTATCCTTTTATTTTGAAACAGGGTCTCACTAAGTTGCGGAGGGCCTCACTAAGTACCTGAGGCTGGCTGTGAACCCGCGATCCTCCTGTCTCAAACTCCCAAGTACTGGGATTACAAGCGTGTGCCACCATGCCTGGCTATAAACATTTAATTAACTCATAATTTCCAACCACAGTTGAGATAGAAATGTACCTTACAGGTATGTTTACATCATACTTTCCCAGATGAATCAAACATGGAAAATAACCATATATATTTACATACTTCCTTTGATTGTTCTTATGTTGAACAAAGAAAAAAATAACTCATATGGAAAAAGCACTGGACTGGGAGATGAAGGGGCCATCTGTGGTCCCCGAGTTCTGTAACCTTACGGGGTGGCCCTGGGAAAGCCTTTCATCCCACCCAACCCCATGCTTCTCACCTGGGGAACGTGGATAATAATCCTTGTCTTGCGTTTCTTATAGGCAGGTTGTCAAGCAAACAGATAGAAAGCCCATCGTAAACTAAGCCAGTGAATCAATTTTTAAAATGTAAGAGTCAGATGGAGAGGGAATTCCAATTTGCACTGTGCTTTGACGACAACCAAAACGGAAAAGAAAAAGACGAGTTGTTGTGACTGAACATCAGCCTTATTGTGCTGTTTTCTTTCTTCTCCCCCAGGACTCCATTCCCAGCCCTCCTGACAACTTCCCCCTTAAAGGAGGTAAGATCTTGGACTTACGAGTAAATGTGTAGTGAATCATCCATAAGGCGTGGTACCCCATCATCAACCAGAAACGCTGGCGAGCAGGAGAGTGGGTGGGGTTGGGGTGGACAGGGTTGAGCCGATGCATCTTGATTCATCGGGGTAGCCCAATCAATGCTCCCATCCACACAAGCCTCCCACCAGCCCTGGACACTCCTGCTAATGAGAACTCCCCAGACATAGTCCATGAAAACTGACAGCAAGGCAAAGCAGCACTGTGTTAAGAGCTTGAATCCCTAAATTGGGCAAACGTGGGTGTGAATCTTGACCCTTCTTCCCACCCACGAGCCTCAGCTTCTCATCTCTTAAGTGGAAATAACGGTAGTCACCTCATTAAGGTGCTGGAGACGCCAATCAGACTTCCATCCATAAATCGCATGGCATGGCGACCGGCGTGTCATAATCATTAGATAACTGGTGATAGCAAAATGCATAATGAAGTCGAGGACTTGTAAAAGCAGACTTCCTCCTCACCCTCCACATTTCCAACCACTCAAGTTATTAACATATCATCTCTACTAGCCCCAGAGGGGCGATATGCAGAGTGCAGTTACCATTAAAGATGAAAAGCATTGAGATCATCTAATTAACGGTGTCAATGCTCAGAGGAGAAAAAGTAAGGGCCAAAGAGGGAAAGCGAAGTATCTTGACCAAGACAGACAGGGCTAAGCCCAGGTACTCCTTATTCCACCCACGACCACTGACCTGCAAGTCCTTCCTATAACCCTTAGAACCAGAGACTTAGAAAGACGGGCAAAGGTCCCCAACAGAAGAGCATTCCAGATTGTTCAAGGCAAATGAATGTTACCACTCTGTGAGCAATGTCTCACACTAGGTCTTGGCTGGAGTTACTTAGTATGTGGTCTCAATTCCCATAATGCCTGTGCAGACAATCACATCAATGTCAAAAGGGTCAAGGTAAAAGGCGAAGGTAAGCAGACCGTTTCCATAAAGGACAGATAGTAAATGGTTTAGGCTGTATGAGCTTGACTATCTCTGCACACGGCTCTGCTGTCACAGTGGTGAAGCAGCAGGCTACATGTAAATGAGTAGGTACCGTGCCTTTCCATAGAGCTGCATGCACAGAAGAGATGCTGAGCTGGACCAGGCCCAGAGACCAGAGCTTGCTAACCCCTGTAGTGGAAACAGCACAAGCTTTTGGGTTCGGTGTCTGAGTTCAGTTGTAACACACAAAGTTCCTATGGAGCTTTGCAAAGAAAAAAATACACTGAGTAAATATATTTCCCCACCCCCACTCCCACCACCACCTCTACCCAGATTTTCCAAGCAAGACTAGAATTTTTCATTTTTTGAGAGGGAGAAGTGGTTTTTAACACGGACAGGGTCTCAAAGACAATGATAGTTTTGATTAGGCAACAGGACCTCAACCATTCAGCATCTCAGTCTCCTCACCTGTGAAGCCAAACACAGGAACTCTTAACTAGTGGTTTTGGCCCCATAATGAAGTCTCCATCAGTCCTCAGTGAATGGGAAAAAGAAGGGCAAAGTAGCCCATTTTTTTTTATAACCCAGAAGAATCATGATCTATATTAAAAACAAGCAAGGAAGAAAGCCAAAGCACAACACAACACAAGCAAAATTAAACAATGAAAAGGAAAATTAATTCTATACAATGCAGAAACTATGTGCGAACGTACAGTATTAGGAAAAAGCTGCTCCTTCCTGAGCAGACTACACAGGAAGCAAAAGTGAAGAAGTTAGGTGGTAACTTGAGATGGGGGTCACTTAGGTTGTGGCTCAGTTCCTATCACCCCACTTTGGTTCCTATAAATAAGTGAGAAATTGCCAATGGATTTCTAGGTTTACAAATATCTTCCTGCATGTTAGTCTCCTGTCCCTAAAGATTCTTAAGGAAGGCCATTTTTTCTCATGATATTCAGTAATCTGTGAAGCAGCCCATTTTTCACATGGCCAGTTCCATTTCATGTGAGGACACACTTCTCTCGATCATGTCCTTCCTATGTTTTGGGGTTTTTGTTTTGTTTTGTGTGTGTGTGTGTGTGTGTGTGTGTTTGTTTTTAGTGTTAAAATGTCCTTTCTTTTACAATAAGAAGTTGGCATACCTGAGAGTTCATTTGGTTTGCTTTTTGACAGTTACATTGTTTTATTTTAATGATCACAATAGACAAAATAAAAAGCTGCCCCTTCCATATTGGTCCCTGGATTTTCATTTTGGAAGAGAATTTCATTGGTTCATGAAGTCCAAAATTTTGGGAACCATGGACTGGATCACTTACCAGACTCCTTCTTTCCTGGGCCACAACTAGTAATAGCAGAACATGAACTAGTCAACCTCAGTTTACAATTCAATATTTCTGCAACCAGATTTTTAAAAATCGAATGATACTCCCCACTGGGGCCGTGAAACTTTTGTTAAAGACCTTTCTGTACCTCCTTTGGGTTGACCTGAGCCCCAACCTTGAGAGCAAGCAACATGGGGGTTGACATTCGTGCGTGCAGATAAGGAGCTGACTTATCAGGAGTCAGGGTGACTTGCCGAGGATCCTAGAAGGAACTAGTGGTTGAGCAAGATGAGAATCCAGGGCTCCTCGTTATGGCCTCTTCAGATGCCAGTGTCCTGCTATATGTGGTCCCTTTCTCCTGCTTTGAATGCAAATCTACACTGCCCTTGGCTCGGAAAACTACAGACATTGTAGCAGGGTAAGGTGGAAAGAATATCACCATAGGGAAAGACCGGGCTCCAGAACTGGCCTCCACACCTACAATCTGGGTTTCTTTGGTCAGGTCTTTCCAAATCCTCTCTAAGCCTCATCTGTAGCTTGTCCACAGTGTACTAAATGACCTGAAAGGGTCCCTTCCAGCTTTGACACTTCCTGAGACTATAATTCTCTGTCCCACATGTAAAGATAGAAGACAAAAGTCTTAACAGCAGCATCAAGGGACTCTGAAGCCACAGCTCTTTCCCCAAAAAGTTCACCTGAAAATAGGAAAAGCAGTAAATTGCCCCTTTGGGGGAAAATTATTTTTTTTTTAAATTGCAAGACATTCCAGGCAGGGGAGACCCACCTTCCAGGGATTTCTGGGAGAAAGCTCTATGGACAGCATGAGGCTTGTCACTGGGGAGGACTAGGTTGGAAATCAGACCCCTCCCAGGTCACCTTCTGCCACAGGAGGCTGCTGAAAATTGTCCACCATGGGCAGGAAACCAGCAGTGGCCAGAGCCTAGAAGGTAGGACTCTGCACACACGCGAGAGTAACCAGACACAGGGTACACTCAGCTGCAGGGAAACCACAGAACACAGAGCCTGTTTCAGTGATGAGTCCCAACACCAGCCTCCCATCCCAACCACACTAGCCCCGGCCAACTGCCACCTCACGCCCACCCCACTGTTCTCAGGACTGGTCTGCCATTCTAGTGGGTCAGCTGAAGCTGTGGGCCAGGAAGAGATGCTCCCTACGCCCTTCTCTCCAGGTCTTAGTCCTCCCATCTGGAAGATGGAGTTAATAATGACTCCTGCAGGAAGCTACCATGAGGAAGAAATGGGGCAGTAAACATACCTTCTTAGTCTGCTCCCTGGCTGATCCTATGTCCTTAGGGTCTGGGGTCCACTCTGCTGTTACATAATCAAATCAAATGACCCCATCTCATCCCACATACCGCCTGGAACCAAGGAGGGTGGGTAAAGTGCAGTGTGACTTATGGTTCTTCTCCTCAGCACTGCTTGCTCTAATTTTCTGCTTCTACACAACTGTGGATCTCACACGTGCCCGTGGTCTGCAGCTTATTTGTCCAAATCACGGGGTGCAGTCACTTTCGCCTTCATTCCCCCGGAGTCCCAACAGCACCTGGCATTTGTAGATAGCAATGTCTACAGAAGGATTCAGGATATGTAGAGAAGCTATCAGTCACATCATGGGGCAGCCCAGCAGACCGTGTGGAATTGACTAGGAGACCCCTCTGTTCCTGTAAGACCTCAGATATCCCAACCGTGGGGAATTTCTCAAAGGGCAGCTCTCCCCCCACTGGGGTTCAGCCCTCTGCCATGTGGGCTAACACACTCCCCCCCACCTGTCTTGATATCCTTCTCCCCATTTTTACCACCCCTCCTTGCCCTCACAAAGTCTGCAGAAATTTCAGTTCTACTGACTTTATTTTGCAAAATGATTTGTGTCCTTTGGTCTCAGCCCCAGGCTTTCCCAGTGTTCCCTGGGCCTTTTCCAAACAAAACACTCCACCAACCAAATAGTTCTAGCTTGCACCAGAAGGATTCTAGAGGCAAGGTTTAAGACAGCCTTCCTGTATCCCCCACTACATCTGTGTGAGGCCCTGGCAGAGTGAGAGAAAGGAGACTAATGGGCAGCACGGTGTACCAGATTGGCCGAGCTCTTGGTGGTACACTCACCCAGCCCTCAAAAGCCCCTGAGGATAATTATCAGCCTTATTTCATGTGTAAGGAAACAGGAGCACAGAGAGGGTCACCGACTTGCCTTAGACATCACAGTGAGCAAAGAGTGGGGCAGGCCCTCCCATCCAGTCTGACTGGCCCTGGAGCCCCATGCTTGGTCAGACTTGGATAGATGTTAGAACACTTCCTTCCTACCTCTCCCTGCTCCCCAAGTCCAGGAATCCCTCCAACATCCTGGCACTTCCTCCACACCTGCTCCCCCAAGCGCTCATTTTCATGTCTCTGACACATATTCCTTGTCGTTGAGCCCTGGTAGAGAGTGCCACTGGGGGCTTCCCCACCTGGGTCTGCATAGTGGAGGGCCAAGGGCTCCTGTGACATGGGGCGATTCCATCCCTATTGCCCGTCACCTGGGAGATTTGTCTGTCCTGGAAATATCACTTGGCCCCCTCAACACCCAGAGGTTTCTGGAGATGCTGAGGAAATTGAAACAGTAGATAGCACAGGTGTGGGTCCTGAAGACCCCTTCAGATCACTCCCCACCCTTGCCTGAATTCCATCCTCAGAGGGGTGCCAAGGACAGAGAACTGGACGGGAATCTGGTATGCACCCATTCCAGTTGGAGATCTGAGCAACTCATTTTCCTCTCAGAGACCCGGGTTTCCCATTTCTAAAGTATTGGGGAAGGGGATGAGCCGGTGACCTAACCCTGGGATGGATTTTGCTTTGAGTACAACATGCCATGAATCAAACATCTTGGGATTCCTGAATGGTGTTACTATGCTGGCCTCTTCCCCTCTCCCCCTCTGCTAAAAAGAAAATATGGGCAGTCAAGGAGCCGAAGCAAGGGTGGCTCTCTCATGGGCAACCCCAGAGAAACAAGAAGAGCTGCTCAGTGGAGGAAGGAAGCAGAACTAAGGGCACTGGCTCCTCCCAAAACCCAGCCAGCCCTGATGCTCTATAGCCAAGATCCAGATGGCAGCAGCTCCTCCGGGGCATGCACGGGGGGGACAGGAGAGACAGAGGAAGAAGCAGTCTCCCTCTTCCTCCCCCTCCCCCTAGAGAGACAGGACAGGGGCCCTGGTTAACAGAGACCTCGCTTTTTGGGGGGAGACTGGAGATTGAACTCAGGGGCATTCTACCTCCAAGCTACACACCCAGCTCTTTTTTTTTTTCCATTTTGAAACAGGGTTTCACTAGATTGCTGAAGCTGACTTCGAATTTGCAATCCTCCTGTCTCAGCCTCCCAAATATGGGGATTATAGGCATGAGCCACTGTGCTGGCTTCTATTTTCTATTTTGAAACAGGGTCTCACGAAGTTGCTGAGGGTCTCGGCAGAGATCATATTTTTTCTATCAGGTGGACTGGTCTGGATCTAAAATTCCCAATTCACCAATCCCTTATGTCTTTTATTTTTCCTTCACATCAGCATGGGGGGCGGGGTGCTCCTACTCAGAGGCTAAATTAGTTTCCAGATAGTCACAGGCCACAGGGAAGCTATTTGCTTCTCCGTTCACTTTAAAGACACTCACTAGAACCCACTCTTAAACCCAATTGTCTTTTTCTCAAGACCGAGTTAATAGGAATCAGGACTCTCTCTACAAGACACAACTAGGAAATGAGCCACTCAGAATGCAGTGCGATAGGGCCCCGGGGAGGCAAATAGAGGCCTAAACTCATCTATTCCTAATCCTTACACCCAAAAAAAGAAAGGAGGAAGAAAAAGGAAATGTAGGACGAGGAGGAGGGAAAAAATATAAAAATTTATATTTGAATTAGCACACACTAATCAAGTCTTTGAATCCAGGGGAAATCTCAGCATTCTCCACCATTTGAATAGTTTGAGGAATAAAGAAATGAAGGGAAGGAGGGAAAACCAGCCTATTCCCCAAATTGGTTTCATTATATACTTCATTTAATCTCTCTGGACACAACATGTGTTGGCTTGAATGTCTACAAGCCAAGCAGTACAAGTCTGGGACAAGGGAATATTTTGTGTACTTTTGGTGGTAGACACCAAGTTCACTGTTACAAAATAGTTCATGGAATCCCCCTGCCAACCCTTAAAATAGGTATTATTATTTTTTTCTCACTTTGGGGGAGAAGAAAGGATAATTCAAAGAGGCCATGAAACTTGTGCAAAACCCCACAACTAGTAAGTAGCAGAGGTGGGGTTTGAACCCAGGTTTATCTGATCCCAAGTTTAACTTTCTAGGAGTGCTCCTGGACATCTGTGTCTCAAGAAAGCTAAGTGGGGGGGTTGTAAGTTACTTAAAATGCCAGAAGATTTCACTGTATGGTGGCAGACACACTTTCCTTTTAAATTGAAGACTTCGAAGGTGCTTCTTTAACACCCCCATTAATGTCAATTCCACCTGCCTTTCGTGTCAATGAGTTCCAAGAAAATACCCATGGAGTCAGATTGGTTTGTCCCATACACTGCAACAGGTCAGGATTGAAAAGAACCCCAGCCCCATGGAACCCCCAGGGTATTTAAGTGAACTACAATTTGTATTCCCATCAATTTGTTTTCATTGATCATTTTCTTGGTGCTCAACACTAAGCGTGCTAGAATGGGTATTTCCCAAATGCTGTTGGGAATCCAAGATCACCTACTTGCCCTTTGTTTAGCAACTGACTCATTCTACAGCTCATTTCTCCATCAGTAGTTGGCCTGTGGCATCAAGGAAATGGTCAAGTTGAAGACCTTTGAAATGCTCCTTAGGTTAAGGAGTCACATTGATCCCCAATTCTACTGAGAAGGGAGAGGCTCCTCTAGAAGTCACTGTTGGGGCTCTCCTGGACATTCTCCAAGAGAGATGGACCTAAAAACACAGAGTCATCAGAATAATCCCTCTTTTTTATAAAAGGATTAAAATCCTTTTCAACAGATGAAGGGAGGATTCTGCACCCGTCCCTGAAAGCATGAGACGGAGGCCTCAAAGACCGAGGTACAGAATCGAGAAACGCCCATCTATCCGATAACGCATGAGCTTCATTTTAACGAGCATTTCATTAGCCAAATCTCTCTGCCAAAGGATATTGCTAAACTGAGCCACTATACTGACAATAAAAAGAGGCACTGGGGAGGAAGGAACCGCCACTTGGGGAGCGTCCCCTCTGGCCATGCGCTGCATTGGTTACTGGACATCTGTAACCTCGCCCCGGCATCACAACATCCACACGCTTGGGTCGGTTATTACTGTCCTCACTTTCCTGTAAGGTCACGGAGGTTTGGGAAGGGAAAGTGACAGCCCCAAAGCTAAAGGTCTCATCCAGAGCCCATGTGCTCTTTTGAGAGGTACATCTCATCTGCCTTGACCTAAGTCAGGGGTGCTGGGGGCCTGGAAGCTGCCCAGCTCTCAGACCATCTGGCTGGAATGATCTGTGTGGTTTCTTCTGCCACAGTGGAGCTGCGTGGAGCATTGTCGCACCTTCCAGGCATCTGCTTGCCCCTGGCTTATGACTTGGCAGCGTTCTGCACGTGGCCCTGAAGTCATCTGTTGGCATTCTCCCACAAGACAGGGCCAGGAAGGCTGGTTGGTGCTTGTTTTCTCAGCCCCTCCAGCTGTCTCCACAGTTTTCTGTTTCAGGTCTGCAGTGGCTGCAAAGCTACCTCTTCCTGCATTTAACCCTCCCTGCTCCAAGGGAAAACTAAAAGCCTTGCACTAGGAGTCAGGCGCACTGTATTCTGAACCCAGCTCTGCCATTTACCTACTGTGGGGTCGTGGGCAGGCTCTCGGTCTCTCTGGGCTCAGTCACCCCACTCATAAAACCTCTTAACATGGCCTAATTTTAAGGCTGCCTTAATCCTGACCTTCTAGAGCATAGTCCTCTCCACCACCTTGAGTAATCTCTCTTTCTCCCCATCTCTCTTCTCTGTGTAGCTGGCCAGTAGGGTTTCATCAGCACATCTTCTTCTCCGCCCTTCCAAACAAAGCCTAAGAAGGGTCCATGGTCCTTCCAAAAGAGGCCAGAGTTGGGAGACAAAATACAACATACAGACCTCATGCATCTGAAGGCTTTGGTCCTCAGAGGAATTCACAGAGTGCTTCAGTTATCTGAAAGACAGAATGCCCCACAAAGAGCATGGAGCTCTGGGCTCTCGTCCTGCCTCTCTTACTAAACTCACTGGGTGACCTAGGAACAGCCTACTATGAGAGTAATAGCAGCCAGCACATGAGTTATGTGCTTACTAAGCCTGGACCAGGTGCTCTCTCAGGAAACTTCCATATCTAAAAGCCATGCAAATTGCTACAGAGCCAGACTCTTCATGACTTAGATTGTCCCTAGAGCGAAAGTGTTCTGTTCTATCACTGTGGGCATCTGAAAACCTGAATGTGTGAAGATGTAGTCTCCTACTTCAGATAGAGCAATATGCCCACAAAGACAGTTGGGAGTGGACTGGCCCCTGCCCCCATCTCCAGCCCCATGTCGCAGTCCTGGAGAGCTGAGTCTGCACAGTCTGTTAGAAGAACCTAGAAAGGCCCTTTGCGATGGTCAGCCCACACGCCTCTCCATCTAGATAGGGATGCTAGAGCCCAGAAAGTGGGCATTCTGGGATTCTCATTGCCAGGTTGTCAACTCGGTCACTACCTGCAGACAGACAGTCCCCGTTTCCCCCACCCTCATGTTCAGTTTTTCAAACTCAACTACTCCAGACATCACATCCAGTTGGGAAACAAATGAAGCAGGGGGATGTTTTGCTCCCCATATTCCCAGTCCCCAAAACTCCAGGGACACTGCAGAACCATCTATTTATGTCACTCCTTCTTGTCTTCGTGGCAAAAAGAAAGTGATATTATGGACTTCTAGAGTGACAAGGAGACTCAAGCCACTCAGCTGCCGACCCGCAGAATGTTGCGTGGCTCTTGACAAGAGCCTCGTGACCCCCAAAGCAGCCCACCCCATCTTCAAACAGCACCGACTGGCCGAGTACTTGAGCAGCCAGCTCTGCTGGCGTCAGTGTCGTTGGTGCGGGTGTTTCCATTGACAGGACATGCCTGAGCACTGGGGATGAGAGAGTGTGGGCCATTCGCTGAGGGCTTTATCGCCCCCGCACCCCCATGCCCGGGGAGCCTTACTGTTTGACACCTCAGATCAGACCACCCTTTGTTCCTGCTGACAACTTTGAACAAATACTAAAGGTCAGAGACTGTAGCATCCTCTGGGTTCTTCTCCGAGTTCAACAATCCCCTACCCTCCATAAGTCCTGTACCATGCTGCTTCTGATCCCCTCTCTGAACCAGCTCTGGTAATGTCATTCTTTTTTTAATATACTTTTATTGGTGCACTATAGTCTCACATCATAATGTAGTTCATAGTGGTAGTGACATACATGCACACAGCACTTGGTGGGCTTTCCCCTGGCTTCCTCTCCACTCCCCCACTTCTCCACACGGGGTATTGAGATTGACATTGGTATTCTCACATATGTACGTAATGTCAGTGGAAATGGTTCCTTCATTGATCCCCCCCACACACCTTTCCCTAGTCCACCTCCCTGGCTCCACTGGAGTTTCTCCTCCATCATTGGAAGTCTCTCTGGTATCCCAATTACTCCCTAGCTTCTGCATAGGAGAGAAAACATTTGACCCTTCACTTTCTGTGACTGGCTAATCTCACTTAACATAATGTTCTCCAGGTCCATCCATTTTCCTGCAAATGACATAACTTTGTTCTTCTTGATTGCTGAGTAGAATTCCATTGTGTGTGTATCCCATAATTTTGCAATCCGTTCATCTGTTGATGCACACATAGGTTGGTTCCATAATTGGGCTATTGTGAATTGTGGTGCTATAAATATGGATATGACTATAGTATAATAATTTCCTGATTTCAGTCCCTTCGGAAAGAAACCCAGGAGTGGTTATCTTAAAAGGAGCCGCCCATGTGTGTCCTTTCCCTTGAAACCATCTAAGAGACTCTTTAAGATAAACTAAAATATGCCACACCATTTCACTTCAGGAAATGCAAGTGCTTCAAAATAAGGGTGTTTTTTTTTCCATCCTTGGGTTTCTCAGAATTATAACTGAGGTCACCCTGCTAAGCATGTGAAGACCAAAGAGGAAAAAACAACAAGAGTCTGCATGCATGAGAGGCAAGCCTGGGCTTGTACTTCTGCCACCACCTGTGTGTGGAAGCTCACCTGAGGCAGGTGCCACCATAAGTGGCCTGCTGCGAGGGGCCCTTCGGCCAGGAGGGAGAGCCTGCTCCTCATGTCATGTGCTGGCCCCAGCCCCAGGCAGGAGTCTTATCCCCCCATCTACCCTGACCCGCAGAGCCCAGTAGAATGCCCCACTGCCCCCATGTTGTTCCAGCCCCTAGGAGAAAGGCAAGCCAAGTATCCCCGTTCACCTCCCTCATGGCCAGTACTTACCTGGTCTCCACGGAGGGAAGAAGAGAGATGAACCAGAAGATTCGATTCAACAAACATTTCCGGTGCATCTTCTGGGCTGTGCGGTGGGGCTGTATAAACAGTTCACAATCTAATGGAGAAGGCAAATAGGCAAACAGAGGAAAGGTCAGGGAAGGGGAAGGAGATGACTGCCATCTGTGTTTCCAATGACAACTGTCCTGAGGAAGGTGTGGATTCCAGGTAGAGGGAACAGCAGGCCTCGCTGAGGTGGAATGACAGATCAACATGGTGTGTCTGTGGGTACTGCGAGACCCCAAACTGCAGCAGAGTGGCTAACAGTCCACAGCCTGAATTTGAATCTCTGTCCTGCTACCAACTAGCTGGGTTAATGTGAACAGCTAAACTTTTAAAGCTTTAGTTTGCTTTTATGCATGCTAGAAACAATGATAGAACCTCTCTCATTGTGTGGCTGTAAAAATTAAGTGAAATAATGCACGTGGCATGCTTGGCAGAGCACCCAGAAAACAGCCAGCGCTTAATACATATAAGTTATTCCTATTAACATGACTCTCTCTGCTGTCATTGAGGATGATGATGATGATGACTACTGTTGGGACAGAGAGTGAAAGGGGAAGAGGAAAGGGAGGGATGAACCCAGAGAGTTCGGTAGGGGTCAGAACTCAAGGGGCCATGAGTGCCATGCTAAGGAGCCCAGGCCTGGTCATTCAGGCCAAAGAAGCAAGAGAGGGACCCCAGCAGAGACTCGCAGGACCTGCCTCCCTGCAGCTCCTGTGACTTGACGTTCTACAGCCCCAATGAGGAGGCTGGAACTGGAGGACTCTCTAATGGTTGTCACAGGCCATTAGGAGAATAAGCAGCCCTCAGTGTTATGGGTCTGATTCTGCACACCCGCAAAAGTGTGGGCCACAGCAGCAGGACCAGCCCAGCGGCTGGAGGACGAGTGAGGGGTGAGAGCAAGAGGATGCAGCTGGCCCACCAACCCACGTCGTCAGAGTGATGGTCAACATGAAAGAGCCATGGAAAAAGATCTGGTGTCTTCAGCTCCCGGTGCAGCAGAAGAGAATTCAAGCCCATCTCTTTGTTCTTAGGAAATTGTTCCCAGGACCTCTTATGTGTTCTGAGGGGGGCTTTGGACCAGAAGTTCTTTGTGGGTCCAAAGCAAATAGAGAGGAAAATTACCCACTCCATCTGCTGGGGGTGCCGCTAGCAGTAAGCTTGCTCGGACAGCAGGGGGAACTCTTCCCTTCACTTTTCACCACTCCAAGGACCCACGGAGCTGTGAGGAAGTCAGCGGGGACTTTCTCAGGTGTGGGCAGAGAGGGCTGTGCGCCCAAACTTACCACTCAGAGAGACAGGGAGTAAACACACCAGGGTGCGGCCGGGGCCTTGGATGAACTGATGGCTGCTTAAGTCCGTAATGGATGGACTGAATGGGTGTCTCTGGTGACGTCATCAGAAAGATGTTGATGTCAGGTTGGACGCCTCCCAGTTTTACAGGCAGGTAAACCAAGGCTCAAAGAAGAGAAGAGAGTTGTTCAAATTAAGTTGAATTCATGAGTCACTGCAGGAAAGGTATCATTTTGTTCTTTGCATATCAAAGGCTATTATAATAAGACAAAGCTAAGCTATCATGCCTGATGGAGATATTTAAAACATTGTTATTTCTTAAATACTATAGCGTCATAAATGCTATTTTTGCCCCTGTTCAGAAAGCTCCAGATAGTAGGCTTCCTGTGAAGATTTTTTTAATCCCAATCCTCTTAAAATTGAATGAAAATATATGCTTTTGTCTTTATTGTCTAGCAAAATGGCTTAGAGGAAGAATCCTGGCCTCTAGCACTAGACCGACATGGAGAACCGCAGCATTTCCAGGAACCTGCTGGACTCTGAGTCTGTCACTGACCAGTTGTGTTTGTTTCCAGACCCTAATTTCTACAGTCTTCTGTAAAAGCCAAATGAAAACCATCAATAAAAAGTAGATTTTAGCCCGGTACTGTGGCACACACCTATAATCCCAGTACCTGGGAGACTGAAACAGGAGGATCATAGGTTCAAGGCCAGCCTTAGCAACTTAGTGAGGCTGTCATCAACTGAGTGAGACCTTGTTTCAAAATTTAAAAAAATAAAATAAAATAGGGCTGGGGGTAGAGCTCAGAGGTAGAATGCCCCTAGTTTCAATTCCCAGTACCACAGGAGGAAAAAAAAAAAAAGAGTAAATTTTAGAAAAGTAAAAATCCTAAGATATTTGACTTCAAAATGAGAACAAAACAAGTTTTCCTTTTACTCCCCCCCTCTCCCCCAAATGGAAACGGAATAGTGATTTTGGGCATGAAAGGGCCATGGAAAAAAAGATCTGATGTCTTCAGCTCCCAGAGCCGCAGAAGAGAATTAATATTCCACCTCCTTGTTTTCAGGAAATTGCTCTGAGGACCTCTTATGTATCCTGAAAAGGGCTCCGTTCAAGAAGTCATGGGCCTACCTCCAAGGTCAGTAACCGAACCCAGAGCCACTTCCTGTGGCCCTTCAGCAACTTGAAGCCAGAAGTTCCAATTAGAGGCCCAGGGCTGAATGTGACCTGTAGGTGGATTCTGTTTAGCCTGCACAGAATACCTTTTATAAGTTGAGTTTGAATGCCTCTGACAAAAGGGAAAGTATTACTCTCCAAAGTTACAAGGCTCCTCTTTCCTCAGCCCGATTCACTCCTTTCTTAATGCTGCCTATCTGGTCCCTAAAGACATTGCTCACCCTACCACCACCACCCCTGTCTATTTAGCTACCTACCAGTTTGGGCCAAGTCCACAGTCCTTTTCCTAATGCAAGGAAAGCAGACTCCTGATCTCGCCCGCCTCCGTGAAGTTATTCACAAAGGAACCACAAAATTGCCTTGTCCCCCGATTGACAGCTTAATGAAGGTGTTGGCACAGGGCCCAGTGCGTATTGCAGTATGCTTCAGGTAAGAGGCCTCTTATAAATGAAACAATAAGAGGCACTCGCATTGCAAAAGAATGAGAGCTGGAAGAGATGGCCAAGATTCTCTGAATAGCCATTTTGCTCATCTCAAAAATTCAATTTTGCAGTGAGATTAGTTCTTACTTTTCAACTGAATTGCAACAAGGTTTAAAGGAAAAGCGTGTGAGCAATTAAAAACAAGCACACCAGCATCCCAGTCCTGAAGGCACCCTTATGAGTCAGTGTTAGTTTTCATCTGTTAAGACTCAGAGACTTGCCTCCTGACCTGCACGTGTCAGCTCAGAGGGTCTGCTAATTTTCTGCTTTTCTATAAACCCCAGATGGCACATGAAGGGCCCATGCAATTATGTGCAGCTGCCCTTTAAGGAAAAGAGACATTCAAAAATTCAGACAGTGAACTGTTAGAGGATACATCTTAATAAGAAAGTTGATGGGGATTCTCCTGGGAACTTGTTGCCTAAATTAGTTATTAACTGAACAAAATTGAATGTCCTGTCTCTGATACTTTCTACAATGCCTACCAAATAATAGTCACCCACTAACTGTTCATGGTAGTCCAGACTTTGTGTAGAATACAATCCAGGAGCTTATAGTCTATATAAAGAAAGATAAGAATCATACTAATAACATCATAATATAATATGATAATAAGTAAAGAGAAAAATCATTCTGTGAGAGGCAGAAGTACAGTACCATGTGTGTTCTGATCCTCTAGCTTTGAGCATTGGAGAAAAGGAAGAGAGATGACTTTCTACCTGTGCCTTGAATAATAAGTAGATCCTAGAAGGAGTAACATGGAAGGTACTGAGATGACTGGAACAGCGGGCAACATTATAGAAAACGTGGGTCTTGAATGGGAACCTGGAAAAAAAAGGCAGAGTTTTCCAAATTGTACCTAAAATGTGGTCAACAATTCTGTATTCTGTCCTTCTCTTCCCAGTGTCAAAGCATCTCAACAACACCAAGTTGTCTTGGAACGAAGATGGCATTGTCCATGGAGTGCGATACCAGAACGGGGACGTGGTGATCCAGTCCCCAGGTTGGTACTTCATCATGTGCCAACTGCAGTTCGTGGTGCAATGCTCAAATCACTCCATGGACCTGAAGTTGGAGCTTCTCATCAACACAGAGATCAAAAAGCAGGCCGTGGTAACAGTGTGCGAGTCTGGAATACAAACCAAAAACATATACCGGAACCTCTCTCAGTTCTTGCTGGATTACTTGCATGTCAACACCACCATATCAGTCGTGGTAGATAAATTCCAGTATGTGGATACAAACACCTTTCCTCTTGATAATGTGTTATCCGTCTTCTTATACAGTGATTCAGTCTGAACTGTTTCTCTTGGCCTTCAGGAAGAAAACAACACTCTACCATATAGTACTTCATCCCTCCAAACACTTGGGCAAAAAGAAAATGTTAGAACAAGACTGAACCACAAAGGGTATTAAGTAGTATACTTCTCCTTCTGTCTCTTGGAAAGATACCGCTCCAGGGTTTAAAAAAAAAAGTGAAGAGTTTTTCAGATGGAAGACAGGGAAACCATGTAGTGTGGTAAACAGAGCCCCATGTGGGCATCAGAAGGGACTCTGTTGCCCTGGCCCAAACACTCATTCACTGTATGACCTTGAGCCAATCTTTCCCCTCTCTGGAACTCAAGATCCAGGTCTGAAAAATTAGGGGACTGGTTTTGAATCTCCCCAAAGCCTCCATCTCAGAAGATCAGATCTGTGAGCTGAAATTCCAGGCAGGGTTCTGGAAGCTCCCTACCAAAGAAAGGCCCGGCACACCAGTATAAAACCGATGGTACCAGGAACATCTGCATGCAGTCTCAGCAGGTCAGAACTGGAGGACAAAGTTCACAAGTGCTTTGCAGAATGATGCAGTGCGCTCAGCAAGCTCTCCATCTGCTTGTGATGGTCAAAGCGATACAGTCTTTTATGTAGGGGTTCCCGCTGTCTTCTCCCACATGATATACATACATCTGTTTCCTGCTCCAAACATCCCTCAGAAAAATCAATTCTCTGGAGGGTTTCTAAATCCCCATAAAGTAGTTAATAGATGACACATGATTCTGAAAATGGTAAAAAGAACTTCTGGGCGCCAGCAGCCTCCTCTCCTGACTTGGACAGCCATGAGAGCTCTCTAGCTACATCGGACGTGACCCTTCTGCATCATCTCTGGAAGAGCACCTTATTTGCTGAAGGGCTTTAACCACCATTGGGGTTGCAGTGTGATCCCCTTAAGGTTACGCTTTAGTAAGAAAAGTAAGAAAAGATGGACCTTCAACTGCTTTGCGGAAGAAAGAAAGAAAATTTGCATGTTGCTGAAGGAGAAAAGAAAAGGAATCAGAATCTAGCAGTTGATCAGAGAAAGGCTAGAAAACGTCTCAAAGAAAAAAAGAAGAAGAAAAACCCAGCAGTTGTGGTATGGATGAGGAGGGATGTGGGCAGACAAATGGCTAAGGGGGGAAATGGAAGTCATTTTCTGAGTAGCCTGCTATGTCAGCCTCCTCCTAGGTCTCCTCTGTGAAATGTTCAGTAAAGTCTACAATTCTCTTTAACTCTTGCTGTGAGTAGATTCTTCAGGAGGAACAGGCATTGGAAGAGGTGTTGAGTTCCACAAACCAAGTGACAAACAGGCTTGGAGAACACAGAGCTAGAGAATAGGGGGACATCTGGTGTTTGGATTATATTCTAAGTGTAGAGGGTGAACGAATCTTGCTTAGACCAATTCATGCATTCTTAGAAAGGTATGTGTGACCTCATTGTGTGTAAACTAAGCACATGTTCTACCCTCTCATATTCTAACTCAAGAAAGATTCCATTCTTGTTTTTTCACCAGCCATCCTGACTTCTTCCCTGAGTGACTCCTAATCTCAGACTCTGCCAAGAAATGCTCAGAAATCTAAACCCAAGGGGTACTTTGTTTAAAGAGTCATGTAGCAAAGCAAATAAATAAAGTACAATTGCTATTAATAAGCCAACATATAGATACACAGAAAATGAACAACCCAGCAGTGGCAGACACTCATAACCCCAGTACTTGGGAGGCTGAAACAGGAGGATTGCAGGTTTGAGGACAGCCTCAGCAACTTAGTAAGATCCTGTTTCAAAATAAAAAATAAAATAGGTCTCGGGGTGTGGCTCAGAGGTAGAATGCCTTGATTTCAATCCCCAGTACAAAAAGAAAGGGAAGGAGGGAAGTAAGGAGGGAGGGAGGGAGGGGGAGCGAGGGAGGAAGGGAAGGAGGGAAAGAGAGAAAAAAGAAAGTGGACAACCCAAGAAGTTTAAAACTAAATTCTGTCACTATGGAAGGTTAACTAGCCTCTGGGATTTTATGATCAAGAACACCATCTATCCAAGTGAAACAATTTCTCTCACTTGGGAACCCAAACTACCTTAAACATATACCTCTCCAGTAAAAACTCAACTTGAGCTTATACATCCTGCCCCTCTCCCACTCACCCCCACCCCCAACACACACACACACAGTACACTTGCAGAACTTGTAGAAGGTGGTGAGGGTGAGTTAATGAAAATACCAAGTTCAATGTAGACTAAATGGATCCCTGCCCTTGGGAAAAACTCACAGGCCTTTCTCCACACCTTTTATTTTCAACTGGTCCCCATCACCCATGATACATTTTATAACCACACTATAATTCCTTCTCAGAATCTCCCAGTCACACAAAAGATGGCTCAGAGAATGGCCCACTGCCCAGAGAGGGTTTGATAGGAACAGGCATGAAACAGAGGAAGTGTGGAGGGAAGCTGGTCAGAAGTTACCAAACAAAGGAGACTTCCAGAATCCCTGGAATACCACCAGTTATTCCAGCACAGAGGACAAAATCCTTTTGTTAACAGGATACAGAATTCAGCCACTATAGTCTCTGGAGGGATCTTAAGAGATCAGCTAAGCCCCAGGGAATGCCTATCAGGTGGAGGCCCAGTGGGGAACAGACAGTTGACAAGACCTCCCTAAGATTTGTGCCCAGCCTCCTGACTCCAGCCCTCCTAGCTCCCATCAGACTTTATTGTGCTCCTTGTATGAACTCTTGTGTGTATATGTGTGTACGTGTACATATACATATGTATACATGTGTGTATGCGTGATTATGTATATATACATAGATTATATATATATATGCATATACATAGATATAAACACTTTCCCCTAGTAATTGTTTTATAGGTCATTTGCTTATCCTGGGTTCAGGGGAGAAAGCCTGATTCTTGCTCTTGAAATTGCATAATCTATATATGCTTATATTTATTTTTAATTAAAAAGAGAACAGAAAATAATATTTCTTGCATTCCTCATCAACTTATTTAATAGCTATTAATATTTTACCATATTTGCTTTGGCTCCTTTTAAAAGTAAAAGAATACATGTAAAGCCGGAATCCAACTCCTCCATCTACTCCTCTATTCCCTCTCCGGAGATTATATGACCCCGCCCGGAAGTTTGTGTGCCCTTCATTTACATAATTTTGTTTGTTCTCCCATAAGAACATAGAGTACAATTTTGTGTGGTTTTTAAAATTTTTCATAATTGATATCATACTTTATATAACATCTTGTGACTTTCAGTTTCTCATGTAACAAATTTTTGAGATTGATACAGACCGATATATGTAGATCTAGCTCATTCACTTAAATGCTGTATAATTTCATTGTTTGAATATACCATTGTTGGTCCATTCTCCTATGTATAAGCATTTAATTTGCTTCCAGGTTTTTACTATTACACAGAATGCTGCAATAAACATATCTTCTTGTACAGCTTTTACCCCTTGTGGCCATTTTTTTCTATATAGCAAAAAATACTCCTGGAAAAGCCAGGCCTGGTGGTGCATGCCTGTAATCCCAGTACTTGGGAGGCTGAAATAGGACCGCAGGTTCCGGGACAGCCTCAGCAATGTAGTAAGGCTTTCAGCAACCTGAAAATATTTTCAGGTTGAGACCCTGTTACCAAATATAAAAATAAAAAGGAGCCGGGCATGGTGGTGCACGCTTGTAATCCCGGTACTTGGGAGGCGGGGACTGGAGGATCCGGGTTCGTGGCCAGCCTCAGCTACTTAGTGAGGCCCTCCGCAACTTTGTGAGACCCGGTTTCAAAATAAAGAATAAAAAATAGGGACAGGGTGTAGCTCAAAGAACGCCCCTGGATTCAATCCCCGGTACCACAAAAAATAAAAATAAATAAAATAAAATAAAAATAAAAAGGGCTAGGGGTGTAGCTCAGCGGTGAAATGCCCATGGGCTCAATCCCCAGTACCACCCCCCAAAAAAAATACTCTTGGGAAAATATAAAGGGAGCGCAAAGCTGTTCTCTTAGCTGTGGCTAATGAGGGTTTAGACTCATTGATGATCACAGCTCGTGAGATGGAGCTTAGCTTCCAGAATCTAAAGGGCTCTTTCCATCTCTTCAAAGTACTGCTCTGCCCTGTTACATCCATGCGACACGCATCCTGAGTACCGCCGTGACACCAGGCCCCTGTGCTGGGTTCCAGCTCACAATCCAGCACGGAGCACGCAGTGGAAATGTGCCTTTCCCAGGCAACCCAGGGCTTCTCTGGATTCAGCTCTCTTTCTGGGGAGTAAATAATAAATTACCAGAGTGCATGAAGGACAAGCACAGCCCGAGAAAGTTTCCTCCCCCAAGGTCAGATGTTCAGATTCCTGCAGGGTCTGAGCCAGACCTCTTTTCCCTTGCACTCCCCATTGCCTCTCCGGGTGACTTAATCTACTCCCGTGGCTTTGAGTGGCATCGTTCTGCCTGTGAATATACACTAGATCTCTGGCTTTGACTTTCTCTAAAATCCAACCCCATATATTCTGTAATCATTGGACTGTACCCATAGTTTTCTGTTAAGACCTTGCCATGAAGATAAGCATGTAACATCCGGCACAGTGGTTTTAAAGTTGTTGTTGTTTTGTTTGTTTGTTTTCTGTTTTGTTTTCATCATGACCCAGGAAAGGAAACATCTGACAATGCCAACAAAGACTAAGAAAAAAAAAAACTCTTGTCCTGACCACCTGAATCGATTTTATAATGATCTCATCAGACACACACAACTGTTCACAAAACATTGTTCTAGTGTACCTTCCTCGGCTCGCAAAGTAAAATATCTTTTCCTTACTCCCTCACAGCTCTGGTATTGTTGAGTCTGAGATGGGATGGGAATGTTTGTCCACGAAGCCCGCAAGCACAGATGTAGAAGCACTTGGTTTCTCTGCAGCCACATTTGAAGGAGATCCAGAGTTGAGCTACTAGCTTAATAAGTTGTGGTGCGTCTGGATGGAGGGGTGGGAGTGTCTATTTTGCTAATATGATCCATTTCAGAAGTGCACTGGTTCTAGCACCCACAGCTACTAGTAGCAGCTACCTGATTGCAGTGGTTTCCTGTTCACGGCAGCAATGCTGTGGTTCTAGAAGGGGCAGCTTCCTGATTGCAAGATTGTTGAAGAGACTACTGCAACGGAGGCACCTCAGTTCCTAGAAGTGGCTTTAGAAGTTGCTCCTGCAGCTGGGGGTGTGGCTCAGTGGTGGAGCACTTGCCTAGTGTGGCTCTGGGTTCAGTCCCCAGCACCACACACACACAAAAAAATAAAACAGAAGTTGCTCCTGAAGGCTCAATCTGTTCCCTCAGCCCTCTTGACAATCCTATAAGCCATTTAAAACCCTGAGATAAATCCCTTGTTAGCCTAGCTAACACACAAGGGTGAATGAAGGCTGTTCTCTGCTACTGACCCCTAGTGAATAAAATCCCATATGTACAAACTGACCTCATGATACTCATCTCAAACTTATCTCTATTCCTCTTCCAAATCTCATGGATGATCTCAGTCTCTCGTGACCCTTTTTTTTCATTTTCTGTCCTGTCAACATCCTACCAATTCCCCTAATACCTGGTCGCAGCCACCTTCAATTCACTCACACTCTCAATACTTGCAGCTCAAACCCTTGTCTCCAGTCTCACTCTTACAAACCCCATTTCCAGACATCAACAATAACTCTCCACTGTCCTTGGGACTGATAGGAATAATGATTATTTATCAAACTCTCATAAGTCTCGCATTTTTCATATAGCCACTCATTTACTCCTCAAAGCAGCCCGACGAGGGAGGCCTCACTGCCCACACTCCTGACAAGCAAATCAAGAGTCCCAGATGGGGAGTAAACTAACCAACGACACCCAGCCAGTGGGTGGCAGAGCTGGGACTCAGAACCGTCCACCTGTCCGTCCAGACTCCACACACCTCTCTAGCTTCGTGCCCACCCCCACCTCCTTGTGATCTTTGCTCAGATCGCATTGAACTTCTTCAGGTTCCTCGAGCCGTCCACGTGCTCCCTCTCCACCAGCTGTTGACAGATGTTCTTCCTTCTAGGGAAATACTCATTTCACTCACTTTTACCTGATTAACTCCTATCAGTGTTCTGCTCTCCATCTCAATGTAACCTCTTCAGAGGAACCTTCCTGACTCTCCCGGTCCCACCTAATTCCTTGTTGTCTCCTTCCCTGTTCCCCCAGCCTCAATAGCATGACATTTCATCGGTCCCTCTTGGTTCTCTCTATAGTTCCTCTCTGACACCCAAGTTCCCAGGAGGCAGCTCCCTGTCAATCTTATTCAGCATGGGGTCCTCACAGCTCAGCGTAATTCCTGGGGCATAGCAGAATATTGTTCAATACATATTTCTTAAATGAATAATTAAAGAAAGCCAGTTAAAACACAGGTTCATTTTAGGGAAAAGAGATCGCATAAGCCATCCTCTCCCCCCTCCCCACCCCAAGAAAGGAAAAATAACTCCACAAAATGGAAATGTGGGTTGAAAGCCACCATTTTTCTTAGAAGTGATTTTTAACACTAAGAGAGGAAGAATGCCTATTTAAAAAAATTAAAAATGGTGAAATTTTCAGAAAACAGAGTCCACCTCTGCTATCTGAGAAGTTGGAAGATAATTTATTTTATTTAACCCCTTTTATGAGCCAGGTATAGTACAATTGCTATATAATTCACCTCTCTTGATCGCTCTCTGAGACAGCTGTACACCACCTTGATGATTTGTGATTAGAAACAATTAGTGAGGATAGTAACCTTAGAAAGTTTAAATCAAACTTGGCTACACATTAGAATCAACTAGAAGACTTTTTAAAATCCTGAAACCCCAAGCTACATCCCAGTCCAACTCAATTAGAACCTTTGAGAGTAGAACCCACGCATCAAGATTATTTTCAGCTCCCAAATTTTAAGCCAACTTTAAGAGTCAATGGTTTCACCGGGCAGTGTGGCACATGCTTGTAATTCCAGTACTTGGGAGACCAAGACAGGAGGATCGCAGGTTCAAGCCTAGCCTCAGCAACTTAGCAAGACCCTCAGCAACTTAGCGAGACCCTGTTACAAAATAAAAAAATAAAACAGGGCTGGGGGTGTAGCTCAGAGGTAGAATGCCCCTGGGTTCAATCCCCAGTACATACACACACACACGCACGCATGCGCGCACACACACACACACACACACACACACACACACAAAGAGCGGTTTAAATTCTTGCTATTCAAATCGCGTCCTGGTGTCTGGCATCATCAGAGAGCTTATAAAACAGAATTTCATATGGAAGCTGCATTTCACTGAGATCTGCCAGAGACCCATGAGCACCCTACAGTTGGGAGAACACTGGTTTGGATGACTCTCGTTGGTGGACGAGATTGCTTACAATCTGTTATGCTTCCTGGCCTGCTCCCCCTGCCCCATTGCCTCTGAGAAATGGACTCTCCCTTCCCTTTCCTTTCTGCTGCTTATGCAAATGTGAGGGCCTCAGCACTAGGGAAAGCATCATTAAATCGGCATGATGCTATTCATTTGTGATAATCGTCACTGAGTTCTTCAAACTTGCATTTTATCTCGCTCTTTCCCTTGGGAATCTTGGGCAAGAGCCAAGTATCTGGCTGGTATGTTGAAAGCTTTGGATACACTGCAGATTCTGCAATCGGGGATGCAAGCAACGAGAGGAAACAAGCCTGGGGGTGGCCCATGGGAAAGGACAGTAACCGTGGCATTTGTCCCTGTCCGAGCAATGACTAGCACTCTGATCTTAACTAGTCACAGGACTCTCAAAATGTAAGTTTCCTCAGTTATATAACCAGAAGGATAATCCTTCCCAAAGCTGTTGGGAGAACAAATATGTAGGCTAAGCTTGAAAAGTATGCAACTCTGGGTATTTTATTATATTTAGGATCTGTGAAGGACTTTGACTGTGGGGAGAGGAGTAAAAAAAAAAAAAAGGAAATCAATGCAAGTTAGAGAGGGATGAAGTTTTCTTAAACACAGTGAAGTGCGTTCCCATCTGCATCTGGGGAAAACAGCCATGGGAGCAGCACAGGTCTCCGTGAGGCAACTGGCTACTGGGGATATGGAGAATTGGGGGTCCTCTCCCTCTGCTTCCCCGAGGCAACACTGGTCACTGGGAATGAGCCCTTTGCCCATGTAGAAATGGGTATAGTGAGGCCGGTGGCGCACACTTGCCATCCCAGTACTAGGGAGGCAGAGACGGGAGGATCGCAGGTTCAAGGCCAGTCTCAGCAACTTAGTGAGACCCTCAGCAACTTAGTGAGACCCTGTTTCAAAATAAAAAATAATATAATGGGGTTGGGGGTACAGCTTAGAAGTAGTGTACACCTGGGTTCAATCCCCAGTACCAAAATAAGAAAAGAAATGAGTGCTCAGAAGATGAGAATCCACCTCTGAATCTGCGCCTAGATCAGTGTCGGCACAGGACATGTGACTTCATTGGCAGCGGGTAAGGGAACTGCCAGCCAAGGGGACCAGCTGAACTATTGAACTGGAGGCTGCTCCTCCTCCACAACCAGGAGCTGCAAGCAAAAGCCAACGGAAGCATTTCGTCACCCGTTCCCATGGCTAGGAACACAGATGACATGGCGGCGTGACCTTCTGACTTCCCTTCCCCTCTGGCACCGGCTGCATTTTACAACTGGTTGAGACAGCCAGCATCAAGCATGGCCGTCAAGGGAACAAAGGCCATCACCCATCATGGGATGGATGCAACAAGATAAGGAAACAGCAAGCAAGTGCTGCAGGAGGCTTCGTTCCTTGGGGAGGCCTCGTTCCTACTGCTGAAGGTGCATTCATACACTCAAACCCTCGGTCCTCGGTGGCATCTGTGCTGTTCATGCGCCTCCATTACTTCCGGTGTGTGTATTTCAACAGCTTCATACCACATAGCTCTGTGTAATTGCTAATTCTTACTGAATGCCTGCTCACCAGGTTGTAGGCACCCCACTGAAGCCTTGAAATCTTGTAGCCCACTTTATCCTCCTAATACCCTTGGAAGATAGAGATTGCCATCCCCAGCCAGGCGTGGTGGCACATACTTGTAATCCTAGTACTTGGGAGTCTGAGACTGGAGGATCGCAGGTTCACAGCCAGCCTCAGCTACTTAGTGAGTTACTCGATCACTTAGTGAGACCCTGTTTCAAAATAAAATGGGACTGGGGATGTAGCTCAGAGGTAGAATGCCCCTGGGTTCAATCCCCAGTACAACAACAACAAAAAAAAAAGGGGGGATTGCCATTCTCGTGGTACAGATGGGGAAATAGATGCCCGAAGAAATACAGAAGCATGTCCAGGTCTAAAAAGTTTGTGAGTTGAAGAGCCGGATTATAAATGTTCACAGCCTGGCTTGAGAACCACGTCCCCAATCACACAGCACCGGGCTGCTGCGAGGCCACTTGACATGATACAAGCTGAGTCCCTTGTCCCCAGGTCCTTGCCCTCCCTCTCAGCTGGGTTAATTTGACCTTTATAAAATCTCACCTCAGACAGTATTTCTCCAGCCCCCTTCCCAGGCTACACTGTCCACACAACCTGGGCGTTGAGGTCCTCACCTCCTCCTCCCCTGGACGCACCGTAATGAGGCCAGCACGTGCTCATCTCCGTTGCTAGACTGTGGATATCTGAGTAAGAACAACGTGTGCATGGGGGACAACTTTCCTGCCTGTATCTACAAAGTGATTCTTCCCTTTAAATTATGTCGGGGAAGCCAGGCGTGGAGGCACACGCTTGTAATCCCAGTACTTGGGAGGCTAAGACCGAAGGATCGGGGTTCGCGGCCAGCCTCAGCTACTTAGTGAGGCCCTCCGCAACTTAGTGAGACCCTGTTTCAAAATAAAGAACAAAAAATAGGGCTGGGGGTGTAGCTCGGAGGTAGAATGCCCCTGGGTTCAATCCCCAGTGCCAAAAAAATAGATAGATAGATACATAGATAAATAGATGAATGAATGAATGAATGAATGAATGAATGAATGAATAGATAGATAGATAGATAAATAAATAAAGCCAGGAAGATTCCCCATCATTCACACTTTCCTCTGGGCCCTAGCGAGGGACATCGCTGTCTGGAGACTGCAGCCCTTAAGTCTCGATGCTGGCTGCCCCAGCAATGGCCGTGGCTCCTCTCGGTCACTGCCTCTACTACACAGGAAACCGCAGGCTGGATGAGACCAGTCAGTCTAGACCTAAGCCAGGAAGCACCTTGCCCACACAGATTCAGTCCCCCGGTCTTTCTGTGAATCTCAGTACAACTCTTCCCAGCCCCAGGGAGAGAAAGAACCTCGACCACCCCCAACCCAAAGTGCCAACTCATTTCCTGCCCAGAAGTAACCACTTCCCCAAACGGGCCTGTGTGAAAAAGAATTCCCTTCAGGGAAAAGCCCCACCCCCACCTCCCGGGCTGTCATCTTGCCCTATGACCCCAGCCCGCCAATCATCCAACAATCCGATATTGGTACCTTTTCCTAAGTCTATGTGACTCGTCCCTACCCATCACCACCTTGTGATCCTAGGAATGGTCCTGACACACAGCGGGCATTCAATACTTATTTCTTGAATAAATGAAAGATTGAATGAATGCCATCTTAGATGCCTGTGTAATGCGTTCAAGTTCACAAAGCTATGCTTTCCAGGGATGGATGAGAGAACTGAGTGCACTCCCAACTAGTAACCGCTAGATCTGGGAGCCCCTGGTATTCTGATTTCCTTTCCAGCAGTGCCCTATATTTGGGGTCCATAAACTACAGTCCCAGGCGCCTCTGCACATTGCTGTAAATACAGTGTCGTTGTGCAGCGGAAAATCCTTCACCTATACAGAGTCCACAGTGGGTTTTGTGTGGCAAGGCAGAGGGGTGCAAGAGAGATCTCATGTGCCCATGAAGCCTAAATTAGAGACTATTTGGCCCTCTACAGCAAAGGTCATCAGCCCTGCTGTATATTATTGGTGACCCCAAGTATGTTCAGACACACATGCTTACAACACACACACACACACACACACACACACACACACACACACACCTAAATTCACCCACAAAGAGAATCATTTGGCCCTGCCTCTATCTGGACTTCTCAATATTGTCAGCCATGACAGGGTAGTATCAAGTTTGTTGGAATGGTGTGTGGAATGTGTCGAGTAAGGGGTCCTGTGGACAAATGACCCTGGGCTTGGTTATATCTATTTTAACAATATAAATAAGCAACAAAATAAAAACCAGACAGGGTGGTGCATGACTGTAATCCCAGCAACACGGGAGGCCAAGGCTGAAGGATCACAAATTCGAGGCCAGCCTGGGTAACTAAGTGAGACCCTGTTTCAAAGTAAACATGGCTGGAGATATAACTCAGTGGTAGAGTACCCTGGGTACACACACACACACACACACACACACACACACACACACACACGAAAAGACCTCTGAGGCAAGCCCACCAAAAACAATGAGAAAATTATCCTCCAATTAAAGAAGAGATAGAAAAACTGAGAAACAGGAAAATTAGAAGGTAACAACCTTGGACCCTTTAGCTCAGAGGCGAAGCCCTACACACTATAATGAGATAGTTTTGTCATAATAGGGTGCTCTGGCTTGGACGTTTTTTGTATCAATATTATTTTTCATCTTAATGACTTGAGTTAGAGAAAAAGCTGCCAAGAGTTTTCTTATGCCAGAATGTGAATCAGCCTTTGAGGACCAAAACTTCTTTTGGTTTTAAGAAAACACTTAATGGACCTTTCAGTTATGTAAAAACAAAGCAAAGATTGTGTTCTAAAATAAAGAGATCTACAAAGTGAGGATTTGAACTTCAGAATAATGAGAAGGTTTTATTTAAAATAAAAATGTCTCTTTCTAAAAGATGAATAAGGCTGGGCATGGTGGCGCACGCTTATAATCCCAGTACTTGGGAGGCTGAGACTGGAGGATCTGGGTTCGCAGCCAGCCTCAGCTACTTAGTGAGGTCCTCCACAACTTAGTGAGATCCTGTTTCAAAATAAAGAATAAAATATAAGGCTGGGGGTGGAGCTCAGAGGTAAAATATCCCTGGGTTCAATCCCCAGTACTGCAAAAAAAAGAATACATAAATAAATAATAAATAAATAAATGATGAATAAGGAATGTACCAGTCCAGAAAAAAATATTGTTTGTTCTTCGATATATAGGTTTTTCCTTCAGATGCCCAAGGGAGTTTAGAAGTAGAGACTAGATGGTAAGTTGGAGAAACATACGTTCCATTTGCACAAATAAAAGGAACTTAAGTGAATTATAAAATCCTGTGAATGGCGATTTTCTTGACTGAATTACTCAGACTTCCGGAAATACACTATCAGACACGAGGACCTGCTCCAACACTGTGCCAAACCAAACCACATCTCCGTGGGTGGGGGAACATGGCAGATGACCAGTGAGGACAAGCTATTGGATTAGCTCTCTTTGAATCACATGGTAGGTAGTTATGAAATATTTAATTTGAATAGAAGCTGAAATCACTATTTTTTTAAAAAATTTCCTATATTTTTCCTCTTGGTACCAAGCTCTTTTTGAGCTGAAAATGTTCTACCCAGATATGCATTAAATGAACTATGTATATTTACATATTTTAAAAATAGTTAACTCCAAGTCTCCTTTTACATAAAGGATTAACAAGGATAGTTTTCTATTTGAGAACACACGTAGTAGTGGAGAAAGAAATTGTGAGATATTTGAAATTTATCTCACAATTCTATTCCATGACTATTCCATGAATTTAGATTATTTCAAGCTTGCATTCTACAGCCCTGAAAATTGGAGCAAATTGATAGTAATACAAATAATTCTAATCCATAAAGATGAGAATTGCATCCTAGGCAATGAAACTGACTTTTGCTGTGTGGATAATAACCAGCTTTTCAGGGTTTTCATCTCTTAGGAACCCCTGCCCTGCCCAGGAGCATCCATCAGCATCCCTCCAGAACCTTCTGTGATAAACAATCCCCGCAGATGTTAACAATGTCATAACACAGACACACAAGCATGTACATAGACACATAAATTCACAGAGAAATTATTGAAAATTCAATTTAGAGTATTATAATGGTCAGCTTTTTTTTTTTTTTTGCAGTACCAGCGATTGAACCCAGGGGTGTTCTACCTCTACGCTACACCCCCAGCCCTATTTTTTATACTTTATTTTGAAACCAGGTCTCACAAAGTTGCAGAGGGACTCACTAAGTAGAGAGAGAGAGAGACAGGGAGAGAGAGAGAGAGAGAGCGAGCCGAGGCTGGCCGCGAACCCAGATCCTCCGGTCTCCGCCTCCCAAAGTACTGGGATTACAAGCGTGCGCCACCACGCCCGGCCTAATGGTCAGCTTTTTAAGAGTAATTTTTTTTGAAGAAATGTGGTTATTTGGGTATTTTTAATCTGGATATCAAAATATAGGAGGAAACTAATACTGCATTAAAAATGAGGCCTTATTGTTCTCGTCATCCTGAGGTAGAGAAACTGAGAATCGGACTTGAAAATTACCTAGCTGATAAACAAAGAGCAGTGGCCAGGACTGAAACTGAGATGCTCAGAGACCAAATCAGTTTTCATCCTATTTGAAGGGAGCTTTCCTCATCTCTTTCTCTGACTATTCAAAGAACTTAAGATCTGTGTATAATAGAGATTCTTCCATTATCTCTAGAATAGCAGCACTTCAGGCTGATAATCAGGCTAACCGTATATCAGAAATATAGGTTAAAAAATACTGAAATCCCAATATTTTGTGTTGCCAAGGTATTACAGATAC
Source organism: Glis glis (assembly GCA_004027185.1). NCBI lineage: Eukaryota > Metazoa > Chordata > Mammalia > Rodentia > Gliridae > Glis > Glis glis. The sequence continues at coordinate 7,188 of PVJS01008213.1, read as the reverse complement.
GAAGTTCGATTAACACAAGGGAAATGAAATAAAAGCACAAGACCCAGATGTGCTTTTATGGAGCTTAGAAACTAATTTGGAAAATAGGTTATGTGTACACAAAGCATCTTGATTAAAAGTATAGGATATATTTAAAAGCCCAACAAATGTAGTCATATCGGCTAATAATAATAGCTAACGCGTAATGAGTTTTCTATGAGCCAGGCACTAGTCTAAGTACATTTACACGTTCAAATGACTCTCTTCATCTTCACAGGTATCCTGTGAGGTTGGTGCTATTATTAGCTCCAATTTAAAGAGAAGAAAATGAGGCCCTGAAGGACACATTTAATTCAGGACAGTCATGGTAAAGTCTAACTAAGGGGTGGAACTCCTGTGGTGACAGGGAGCAATCCTGTGAGATTTGGCTTTGGAGCCTCCTCTTGGCTAATCCAGGAAGAAGGGGAATCCATAGGAGAAATTAGCTGTGTGGACATGATGGTTTTGAGGGGAAAGTCGGGGGCTTCAAGGAGGGATGGGTACTGTGTATTTTTCTGTCAGGGATGAATCCTGAGTAAGGCACAGCTGGAGGAGCCTGGAGAAGGAAAGCCAAGTATGGTGGCACACCCCTGTAATCCCAATACTTGGGAGACTGAGACAGGAGGATCTCAGGTTTGAGGCCAACCTCAGCAACTTAGCGAGACCCTGTTTCAAAATAAAAAAAAAAAGGGCTGAGGGTATAACTCAGAGGTAGAATGCCCCTGGGTTCAATCCCCAGTACCAAACATTAATAAATTAAAAATTTTAAAAGAGGAGCAGAGCATGGTGGTGCACTCCTGTAGTCCCAGAACTTGGAAAACTGAGACAGGAGGATTGCAGGTTCGAGGCCAGCCTCAGCAACTTAGCGAGGCTCTCAGCAACTTAGCAAGACCCTGTTTTAAAATTTAAAAAATAATAATAAATAAAGTACAATGGGGCTGGGAGTGTAGCTCAGAGGAAGAATGCCTCTGGGTTCAATCCCCAGTACCTCAAAAAAATTTTAAGTAAAATAAATATAAATAAGAAAGTGAAGAAGGGAAGCCGGGAGTGGTGGCGCACGCTTGTAATCCCAGTACTTTGGGAGGTGGAGACCAGAGGATCCGGGTTCGCGGCCAGCCTCAGCTCGCGCACGTGCATGCATGGGCACACTCTCTTTCTCTTTCTCCCTGTCTCCCTCTCTCTCTCTCTCTCTCTCTCTCTCTCTCTCTCT